>JAQIWO010000705.1:0-12752 GCA_034695405.1 Entomobrya muscorum | reverse complement strand
TGTTTGAAAAATTGAGGGCAGAGTTCACAGAGGAGAAACAGAGGATATTAAAGAAAAACAACCTAGTGATATTTGGGCTTCCGGAAGACGACGCTGGCACCAACCTATTTAAGGAGCTTATGAGAATTATAGCAGACCACCTAGTCGCATTACCAGTTACGGAACGGATAGGAGAGCCGAAAAAAGATCAAATTCGACCACTTAGAGTATTCTTGCCAGCTGGGGTCAAGAATAAGATATTGTCAAACTGTAAACGCCTTAAAAATAACATCATTTTCGCCAGAGTGTCCATCAAGCACGACCTAACCAAATTACAGCAGCAATCAAGAAGTCCTATCAAAACGAGATCCAAGGGAGTGGTAGAAAAACCATCAACCAGCAATGGAGTCAGCGGTAATTCGAGACCTACGTTCAGTACAACCAGGAAAGTGAAAGGGGCAGAAGGAGGTCCAAATACAAAACGAACTAAACTAACCGAGGAGATAGTGGGGCCAAATGGGATGGATATCCAAACTAACTGACGAAAATGGCGGTGTGTCGTGCCCTCATGAACACAGCGAATATAGGTCTGATCGTGTAAAAACAAGAGTATTTAAATATGAACTGTCTTAAGCATTTAAGTGCTAAAACTTAATATAATTATATGAGAAAGTGTGTACAACTAGAAGGGCTATAAGGCCCGTAATTTTAATATAACTTAACTTAAATTGTAATCGTAAATTTGGACTATGTCCACTACTATGTAAGTCCTACCTGTCGTAGGCAATCAATGTAAACTGAGATATAAACTTTGCGGCAATGAATAAAAGAGTCAATAATAATAATAATAATAATAATATTCGAGTGGCTTGTGTCTTCTTTATGTGTAATGTTCAAATATATTTTTGAGTAGGAGGAAAATAACGAGCTCAAAAGTAAGTTTTTACATGTTTTGGCTCGAAGAATTTTAAAAACAAAAATTGGGCCGATGATTAATGAGTAGAATGACGGCAAGCCCCGAGCTCGCTCTCACAATATCTCGTAACTCTGATCATTACAACTTACAAACTTTTTTTGTAAGAAAAACTGCTACAGGTCGTCCAAACCATACTAGTTTCATTTTTTGCTTTTTTAAATATTATCGTTTTTTTTGCAGAGGTAACCATTCCCCCAAAAAAATATGAAATGAGTTTTTTTGCTACTTTTGCTTTAAGCTATTATTGATTGTTGACTTTTATTGTTGTTGTTTGTTGAACTTTTAGCGGGCCCGTGCTGGATTTATTTTCTGGCTTTGAACTTTACGATGAGCAGCAGTAGCAGCAACAGCAACAGGATGAAGATGATTGTTATCATAGATTTTTTAGTGGGAGAAGTGAATACTGGAAGCCAAAAGCGAGCTATGAATGCTGTGAAAATAAAAATTTATTGGGAAATAAAGCCAAACATGTGGAAAAGAAAGTTGATTTTTTTCTTCAGAGCCAGCATGATGTCAAGTGCATGCATTCATTTTAATCTGGACTGTTTGATCTCTCTTGTCAGTCTGGGGTCATAGCTTAAAAATATGGTTTGTGGTCATAAAATAAATAAATATTTAAAGGATTTTCTTTGCATTGTACAAAATTTTAAGTGCTTTGAGTAGGAATAAAATCATATTTGCTTATCATATTTTTGCAAAGAAGCAAGCAGTTTTCCGTGAGAACATAAACTCACCCAGTAACATATATTATTTTTAAACAATTATATAGCTTTAAATACTTTAAGATGCTGAGTACAGACTGTCATGTCATGTCAAAAACTGACTATATGCGCGTTACATATCTTAATTTACAAAACAACTTTACACATCAGACAGGTCTCTCCACACACACAAGACACAACTCTCCATTATTTCTATGAGTTTATTGCGCAGAGTGTAAAAATCATGATCCTTTCTGACATTTACTAGCTCTAAAAATGTCAGAGTTGGAGAAGTCTACTTGTTAAATCAACTACAGCTTTATTTAAAAACTAACAAACATTTGCATCACATTTCATCCCCGGGGGAGCATTCATTACTTAACGCGTTCTGTAACGCCAATTCTAAAACTTTTAAAGAAATATATATTAAAAGGTAAGCATGTACATATCGTATGGATGACCCCTTAAATATATTGTGCATTTGTGGATGATCCACAGAAGTAGAATGAAAGACTTCTCATTATTCCGCAATCAGCTCAGCAAACTCTCGGCTCGGCAAACTCCTCAACATTTACAATTTCTAACATTTTCTCCCTTTCTCTCCAGCAATCATCACGACCATGTTATTGTTTAACGAGCCATGTGTGAACTTGCTCGTAAAAAGTTTTTTTTTCTGCCTAGTTAAAAATCTCCCCATGATCTTCATTTTACTTTAGCATTCTTTGAAAAAATATGATGAGACGAGCAATGTTGAAACGGCGTTGAACTGCCTGTGCTTGAAGGCAAATGTGTATAGCCTTGATAATGCAAGCGGTCTTGCCACTTATTATAGTAAGCCTTAAGCCCAAATGCACAGATATGTTTTGTAGCCGGGGATGCGTTCGTAATAAAATGAAATGCATCCCAAATAAACGAACGAATTTTATCGATTTTATTTTATTTTTTTCTTCTTCTGAACATTTTCCAGGTTTTCTGGCGTTCAACGTGTGCATACAAAAATATACACAGTGCATTCATGAGTTTTTATATATATGCGTTTTATGTATTTACCTTTTTTCAAACAACTTTTTATTATGTTTTGGACGCAACCCTCAATTATATGTGTCTGGTTTGGTTGGCAGTGCAAGGCAAACATGCTGAAAATGCATGTAATTATAAAGATACCTTCTTGGCATTTGGGATGAAAATGTTGTAATGTTAGTGCATAGGAATAAGACTCTAGAAATAAAATATATGTTTTTTTATTGATGTGATGGTCAAAATGTGATATGAAGTAGCATTTTTGTCGGCTTTCAAGACGAACTATTATTTTATTGTGACAGGAGAACTACTCATCTGCCAATCAATTTTTTTAAGATTTAAACTTCCAAAACTTGTAATAATTGTTTTTTCTACTAAACAATAAATAAGAAATGTTAAATTATTCAGAATTTGGAGATCTTGATTAAGACAATGTAAAAATACACCCGGGGCTCGTTGCATCAAAAATCCTCATTTCTTCATTCTCATTACTCATAAACTTTCCCATGTATTTTGCCATTTAGTATTGTTACCAAGTGATTTAAAAAACCTTAAATAGAGATTTAACATAGGATTTAATGAGGAAACGAGAATGAAGAAATGAGGATTTTCGATGAAATGCGCCCCCGGTCAAAATTGCGATTGAATTATACTTTCATTCGAGTAACTCCATCCATTAAACTTTATATTCGTACGTAATACGTAATATATTCCACGAGATAATATATCTTGAGAATTAAGCTAAACTAAAGTGCAAAAATAATCCTATGTAATATTTTCCAAAGGATTTGACCTCGATTTTTTCTCGAAAAATGCACATATTAAATATTAATTTTTGTGTTTTGTTTTATTTTTGATTTTAGTACATACAAATTTTACACTTAAGTTGTTGTTGACATTGAAAACCAGAAAAGCTAAGAAATCACGAACAAAGGATACGATAATAATACTATAAATTTAAGAAGTCTATGAACTTATGTGATAATTAGATTTTCATTTAATAGTTCAACCTTGTTATGAAGAAACTACGAAGGAATCTTTACGTTGTATAATATAATATTATCAATCAGGATGACCTTTGGGTCATCAGAAATTTATATGTTATGTTATAAAATTATGCATAGGCTGTTGCCTTTTGAACATAATAAAAACAATACTACTACTACTACATTGAAAACCAGTATAAATTTCATTTTTATCCTCATTGACCAAAAATTTTCCTTTGGAAAAACAAAAGTTAAATTTCCGTTTGTCATAATAACTCTTCATGTTATACTTTAAAGTATCTGCTCGTTACCGGTTACAAGAAAATAGCAAAGTTATATGACCAGCGCGTGTAACTACGTGTTAAGTAGTAAACCTCCGCTATATTGCAGAAAAGGTCAAGTCAAATTAGGCCTCGTTTTTAGTCATACTATCACGTCTTCTGCACTTCCAAACAAATTAACAAAGTTGAGGAACAAGCGTAAACTAAAACTTATTACAACAGTTTTCTCCATACATCTTGTATGATTTTACCTCAAAAACTATCCAAAACACTACAGAAGTCTTACGAAACCAATAAAGTGCTACCAGTAGAGAAACAAACTATTTTCTGTTTGGTTTTATCTTGTCCACCACGTAACTTTCATTTTGAGCACGTATTTAAGAAGGGTAATTATGTCTATAGTGACTTTTCGTTACTTTCTCTGATATAATCCTGTAAGGGCTTCTATTTCTCCACTGTTTATAATTGTTTTATCGTGCGTCATTAGGGCTTACAAAGAAAATCAACGCTTACGTAAAGAAAATACCCAAGTAAAATTAGTCATAAATCTTGTCAGATCGATAATAAGGACATCATGCTATCAAAAGTTGAGAAATACGCGTGCAAATTTGCAACCTTTTTTAGGAATTATTCCTTAAGTACATAATATTTTAGGATGCATCTGCCCAGGAGCTTTAGTCCTCACAGCAATTAATGTTTGAAATCTATTTGAATTTGTACCGATACACGGCATTAATTTAACACTAATTCAAAAAAAATATTGATTGGCTCTCCTAAGCGACAAATGACAAGTGTGTTTTCCGTCTGTTAGTGTCACCGTCACCACCATAACACGGAAACATCAAAGTCAAGTGGAAAGGGTAGTATTCCTTTTTTCTTCAATCAACCCTTTACAAAATTCATTCATGACTTTTTGATGTTGGTGTAGCCGCTTTTGTGTCACTGTCACCAATGCACTTACAGAAACCCCAACTGTGCTTTGAATCATGTCATCAGAAAGAGAAATACCGACGACGAATACAGCCGCGAACACATTTTTTATTTTCAAGCGGCTTAGAAGATGTCTTTATAAAAATTGGACTGGAGTCAAAGGCATCACCTCACAAAAAGAAATGCGATTGTAAAGTAGTATATTATTTTTTATAAGTGGTATTTACCATTAGCAACCCATTGATAAAATATACTACAAATCAGACAAACTGTTTTGGTAAAATAGAGTTAAGATGAAAGCAGATATTTTTTAAAAGAAAAAATTGGGTTTTTGGACAGCTTAAATTCCAAAAGAAAAAATCGGGGTTTTGGACAGCTTAAATTCCAAAAGAAAACATTTAACATAATTTTTTAAACTATAATTTACTTTTCTATTATTATTGGCAAGCCATGATGTATTATTATGGAACTTTCTAGAAAATTGACAACTTCGCCTTGAAAAAGTCATGTCAACTATGACCTTTGCATAGCATCACTAAACCAATTTATTTTTCTTGCTTTTTTTTCAAAATTGCCCATTGCCAAGACTTTGCAAATATTTTTGTTCCAGTTAATATTGTCATTAACAATATATGTAACTTAACCTACTTACCAAAAAATGCTTGTGAGCTTTTAGCCTGGCCTGACTTTTGGACCAAAAAACAGTGGTTTCCTGCCTCTCAAGTTAACTTTCCGAAATGTGCCAAAAACACACACATGATCTTTAAGATGTCAGCAGGACCACGGGAAATGGAATGTATACACATATTCTTTGCCAGATTTTCAAGCCAAAAAAAATAATTTTTTAATGGAAGTTTATGGTCATTTTGCAGCCAAAAGAAACATATCGCCTGCCGCATACGTTTTTGCGGATGCGGTATTTTGGCAAGCCATTAAAACATATGATTTTCATTATGCTGTTTTCTGCCAGTTTAAAGTTTTTTCTTAGAGAATCTTATACAGCATGTGTGAGGATAGCTTGATGATCAGAAAGAAAGAAATGATTATTGTTATTTCGGAATAATATCCACACGAGATGTTTATTTTTATTTGGGAATCTGTTTAGCTAAAAAGTTGAGATTCTGTGGAAACGTGATCAGTTTTTACAGACGCTGAAGCAGAATTTTCGAGAGAGAATAAATGCTTAGCCTTTAAAATTACAGCTTCCATCCAAATGAGACGACACACACACAAACGTAAACTCAAATTGCATCATATATCGTCTCCCAAGTCACCCTTTTTTGTAATATTAGCTGAAATAGCAGTCTTTAGCTTGGAAAACCTCTAAGCAATTACAAAAGTGGTGACAAAATGCATCTTTTTTGTTCCTTGCCAGCCCATAAATCTCTTTAGACGAACAAACAGGCTTTTATTTCACAGCGTTCTCTCTGTTGTCTTCTATGAATGCAGTTCCAATTCATTTTATTTTTTTGTAAGAGATACGTGCCGAATGTACATTTTGTGAATGATCTCACAACATCCACAATTTTCTGTAGGGGAAATTGTGTTGTGTGAATTAAGCAGGCAATTGTTCTCGTTGAACAACCGCAATGTACTCACACACCAGCTTGTACACAGAGAATGTGTGGCATTATATTGCTTGGGTCTTTATCTGGTTTTATGACATGGATATATCAAGTGATATCGATAGCATATAGAACCCTGGTGTCTATGTTTAGGGTTCACATCTTTTAATGTGTGCTGACTCATATAATGGAGAATTGGATGGAACCCCTTTTTGTTTGGTATCTATGCATCTGGCTTGGCTTACAATTGTTTGGATGCTGACGAGAGCACATACAACTTTTATTGCTGGAGATCCCAAAAATCTAAATTATGTTTATTATACAAGCTTGCTATAAAGAGAAGAGATGTTACAGGGAAATATCTATTGTGCCTGTTATCGAGCATGAAAGTACCATAAAATGATCTCATTTTCTTTCTTTTGTGTGTATTCTCTTTTTCGACCAGACAAAAGTTGTGGTGGTCAGTCTTGTTCGTTGGGCAATGAGGGACATTGAAGGGGATACAAATATGTAGCCTAGATATTACAGGGGAAACTGATGCACCAGAGTATCCTAATCTAAGATTTTTTGATTGAATGAAAATGCAACAGAACTCAACGTGTTGCATGCTGGTTATACACTTGTTATGTTTTACAATGGTTTACAAAAGTCCAAATCATTGTCTTATTTTTGAAGTGGTTTTTTAAACGGTGATTTCCGAAGTATTTTTTGGATATTAGTAATTTTAACTGAACCGATGATAAATATAACAAATTATTCACTGAAACTAATTGAAATACATGTGGAATGGAATAATAAAAATAATTTTTGTTATAGCAAATATTTTAGTAGAATGAAAAAATTGTCAGAACCTAATCAATAAACAGATATTTTTTGGTTCAACACCACTCCAAATTTCTTTGCACATTTGGTTCCTCGCAAATAAGTTGAGATGGATGAGCTGAGTATTTGTATAAAAGAAATGGACCAAGTGAAAATTATAAACAAAACCAAAGTTTGGAGAAAATTATTGATTATTATGAAGACTTTCACAAATTTCATGATAGCCTTTCATTATGCCTTTCGATTGAAATTTGTATGGAAGCCAAGAGCGGGTGAATAAAAAAAATAAAATATTGGAAAAAAATTTAGTATTTGGTTAAGACCATCATCAAATAAGCTTAATTAAAAACTCTTCTGTAAACGTAACCTGGACCTGTTTACCTCGTGACCTATAAAAAATGGACTGTGAACCATGATTTAAGCAGGACTGTATATGTACATAGTATACAATTATATTTTAAGCTTCATCGTACCATATTTTAAAGCTTAAACTATTGCATCCTCGTATAATTCATCCTCTTGACTTTTTTCAAGTGCTCGTTTACGTCAAGTCAATAAGCATGCAACCTTTTTATGCTCCTGCTTTCAAATACTTTATATCATTATCTCACAATTATCTGTATCAAGTTTCAATATTAGACACGGAGATGAGACACTCAAGATGAAATCGAAAAAAGGTAAACCCGAAACAACTTCAAGGTACACAGAAATGAAAAGAACTGTAGATAAAAGGTAAACAGATTGGAAGCGTATTTACTTGTATCAACATATCTTTTATGAAATAAAATATCTTTAATGATAATAAAACATTTTTATTCTTTTTACCGTTCACGTGTGAACCAAGGTATTAAAAAATTGAGCATGATGATATTTATCAGTTTATCCAGACTCAAAATCAACAGTTCATAATCTTCTTAACTTCTTGGTATCATGCATTTTATACAAGTCCTTTGCTTAAAGCCTCATTGACAACTGCAGTGACATTGCCACTGGAGCGAAACTCATTTTATCACCTTGAATAATCAACTTACTTTTGACTTGAATTTATTTTCATAGGCGACCCATGGTAGTAGCTTTATAAAATATCTCAACATATTTTTTGTGTACATTTCCATAAGAATAAGCTTTTAGAAAGAGCAAAATAGTTAGCGTCAAAAGGGTCTTGTGTGTGGCATTATATTTTTAAGCCATGACGACCACACCGAAAGAACACTGTTGCTATTTAATCTATGGAATGCATTTCAGAAACATGTTTTCTTGTTTGTCAAAGCGATCCAAGAGACCCTGTGATAAAAACTGAATGACTAAAGAGCCCTTACAGATGTAAGTTTTTATGACTTGACCTCCTGGTTATTTAAATCGTAATTATTTAATATTTTATTGCAATGCAACTGCAGTCTATTTTTTGTTAGTTATGCGGCATTGAACTTATACTTAAAATAAAAAACTTAATTTATATTCGCATTTTTTAACCATTTACGTTTAATTCTGAATAAAATTATTTAACTCTTAATGTTTTGGTAACCGCGCACTTTCCCACATGGTATTCCCTAAAGTTTACCCAAAAAATAATAAATTAAATTGCCAACTTGCTTAAGAAAATATTACCTGAAAAAGGTTTTCATTTGTTTTTTATTCAACACTTGTTTTACTTGTAAATCCACAAAAAAATTGTCTTTCAACTCAAACTTTTCAGCAAACTATTCATAAACTGACTGGGACGACATGAGAATGAAGTAAACGAATGAGCTTAATGAGCCATTTATATGCGCAGTCAGGAAAACTTTTGTTGAAAACTGCAGTATAACTTGTGTCATAATAACCTATTTCTGCCCACTTTAACCTACAATTATTTTCTTTGCGTTTTTGCGAAAACTGGAAGCCAGACCAGTCCAGGGTGACTTTGAAAACAAAATCTTTAGGCAGCCTTCACAGTCATCTTTGCCAGCTATCTACTTTAATGTGCTAAATGCATGAATAAGCTTAATATATTTTGTGGGAGGGAGTCTCAACTCTTTCCATGTTAACATGAATCTCAATTCTAAAAAAAACACTTTTTGTGTTTACTCTGAACCTGAGGGTGCACATAATATTGATCTTACATTAGACATGCCTTAAATTTTTTACCGATTTGACTGGAACTTTTTTTTCTTTCTCTTCATTTTGAACAAAATCGTAATGTCATTTTCTATCATTTTTGTATTCAAAAGCAAATAAAAAAGAATGAAAGTTTAATTTTTCGCTAATTTTCTTACCTGTAAATTTAAGTTTTCAAATTCAAACTAAATCCAATTGTTTTTTTCCTTAAAAATGTAATCTTCAATACATTTTATTCGAGGAAATTAAGATGATGAATCCAATTATTCCGACTCCAGTGTTTTTTCTAGTTCCACAACACTTTTTTGACTAACTTTGTTTTGCAAATGGTAAGTAATTAATAATCCAATAAAAATCTTAGGAACGCTCACTATAATTTTTAAGTTTCCGAAAAATTAAAAACTAAATTAAAATCACGTCCATTCTCCATAAAGAATAACACTTTCACTGACAAATTTCACAAATCAATGCGAAGGACTCACTGCAATAAATAAACACATATATAAACACATTTATTGTATAGTATACACAGTTATGTATGATGCATAAAAAATGGTACTTTATTTTAGATCTAAACACACATAAGTAGCTAGGGAAACCACTTGACTGCTGTGAAGTCAATGAGATTGGAAGGATGGGGTGACGAGAAGCAGCTTTTGTGCTCCGCAGCTCAAGACCTCTGAAATAATACTGGCTTGGCTGCGTGTTATTTCATGGGATTCGGTATGTTGTCGTGTAAAAGCCTGAAGCAGAGGCTACTACTTGATGCCAGCAGCAATATATTTAAGTGAAAAGCTTGTGCACATTGCATTTGTCTATAAGCCAGGTTAAACTATAGAAAAAACAACTTATTTTAAATGCCAGAGAATACAATTGCACCAAAGTTATAATTAAAATTAATAATAAAATAAATATAGTTTTCTTCCCCAGAGTATATAATTTTAAGAGGAAAAATTTGCAAATCCTAAAACTACAATTAAGTTTAGCAGAAAAATTTAAATATTAAAAAAAATATTGCATTGTGTGGAAGCCTTGTATCGTAATAATAGCTAGTGATAATATGTGGATTTGCATGTGAAATTTATAAATTTCCAAGATGGTTTAAATGCTACAACATAAGTTGTTTTAGTGTATTTTTGAACCGGCATTGCATTTTATTTTTTAAAGAAAAATATCTCCCCTAGCCAGCACTTTTTTAAATAGTTCAAATCTAACTTTTCTATCAATAGTGCATTTTTACTTTTGTGATGCATTTATATAAAAAAATCGTTTTCAGCCAGAATATATACAAGCCAAGCATACCTAAACAGGGAGACAACCTGTCTCTCACCCGAAAGCTCTCTTGTCTTTCTCAGCATATTACTTTTTCTTCTCATTTTCTTCAGAAAGATGCAATGACTTCTTGGTTATCTTGAGATTACCAGATAACTTGTCTAACCGACCAAATGATAATCCCCCTAGAAAACATTGAAAGCAGAAGGGAATGTCAGAACAGCAAGATTTAAGAGAAACAAAAGAGTATTAAATGCAAGAGAGGGATATGCATATACATAAATGCACAAAAACGAAAATAATGGGGTGGAAGATAAGTCAAGTGAGAAAATAAATTATGCTGGAGAGATGGTTGGTTATAAACGAAGGAAGAAATGTTCAGAGTATTTAGTTGTGTAGGAGTTTTGCTATCTTTTGAGAAGATTTTCTGCTGATGAGGCTTTTTGTGAATGGGTGCATCCAGAATAAAATAATCAGTTGCGTAGTATTTATTTCATTAACCAAAACAATGATTAGTATGCAAGTTGATAATGCCATGCCATGTCAGTGTCACGAGTTAATTCCCTGTTTATAAAGGAAATGCATGAAAAATGCGTAAGGACAACAGAGAATATTCTGCTGGAGATACAGATTTCTCCCGATAAAAATAAAATCTCGACGACAAACTTCGGCCAGAACAAACCATATACATATATATATTTAATTAAGGAAAATGTTTGTGACGTTCAGTCCACTCATCAGTTTTAAATTACTGCCAACAATCCAGCAATAAAAGATGGAAGCAAAATTTTGGCTTTTTCATTCCCGTCATGCAAGACTCTATGCATTCACCGGGTAAATATGGCAATTTTTTTGCATTGGTAGTTAAAATATGCGGTTTTGTTTTATTTAAAAAAACTTGTTTCTTAAGACAATTATTTATTTCTGAATTTATGTTCTTTAAGGAGTTACCAGTAGATAATAACTCAATCATCAACACTTTATGACCCGGCTTTTTTTTTAAATCTTGCTGCCTTATCTTTGATTGTTGTCTTGTCATGTCAGCACTGTTGCACCAAACATGGGTTTGGCATGCTGAGAAAAACTATCTAGAAGCAGATAGCAAAAAAATGATAAGAGTTTTTTTCTCTTGGGTGGCATGTCTGTTTCAGAATTTACAACAATGATTGAAATCATCGACTAATACTTTTCCATGCTCAATATCATCAGATTTATCTGGGTTTAATTAAATGCTTTCTTAAATTTACAGTAGAGCCCGTGTAAATAGCTATTGACTACATTAGCGTGTCACTGACAGGAAAAAATAGTGATTGGCATTGAAACCGATTAAATAAAATAAGCACTAAAGGAAAACCTTTGATTCCTTACAACGCCATTTAAGAGATCGAAATTGTATAGATCAAAGGACACACAAATGTTGTCGAATCTTTTCTCTACTTTCACGATGAATCTTAAGTTTGGCCCTTTGATGTTATTTTTACTTTGACCTTTCTGTAAATTAAAGAAGACAAGTTAATACACAACCAGACGGAATACCTACTGCGTCTAACAGGAATGCTGGTAGACAAACACGCACGATAACTTTATTTTACTACTTTGAGCAAAAAGCAACTGAAAATGACACTGGTTTGAGAAGCCTGAAGTTTACGCTCCCTATTTCTCCAGTAGACGAAAAAATATTGTTAATACCGGAAATATTTGTAAAGGTTAAATAAAATCCCGAGAAAATCTTAATCCCGGCATTTAATGACGAAAAACTTTGAATTTGGTTAGTTGGTAAAAAGGAAACTTTATTCTTTCGTAAATTTATAATTTACAAATAAGGCATAGTTTTTTATTCAAATGTTATGTAGTCAAATGCGGTTTGGTTAACTTTGTAAATTACATTTTGTGACCACCGTTTACTAAAGGCTCCATAACTGACTTGATTCGACTGCATGTCTCTCCCTCTAAATATTCCAAGCCATAATATATGTATGATGTTATTACCAACCAATAATATATTTTACCAAGTGCAGCATAATTCCCATATAATTTACCATTTTGTACAGTATTGATGGTGAACACAGCACACTTTATGAAAACCGAAACTCATTTCCCACATACTTTATAAGCATGTCTGT
>JAQIWO010000704.1:0-12762 GCA_034695405.1 Entomobrya muscorum | reverse complement strand
CAAACGTGTAAGCTTTTATTGCAAGCTGCAATCCACATTATGGTGCCAAGTCGAAAATGTAATGGGATGGAATCATGTCAAAACGTAACAAACATTTTATTTTGGAGCAATTTCTATTAACCAGAAGAAAGTTAGCTGATTCGTGGTAAGTCGTGAAATGCTAATTAATTGTGTTACATGTGATTAAAGAATTATCATTTATGGTGTGTTGTTATTCGTATTCAGAGTATTTAGTAAAGGGTAAAGTAAAGGGTTTAGTCCTCTGGGTAAGGCTATTATTCAGCCAGAATATTCTGTGTGCTTGTTATACATCCATGCACGAATTATTTATTTATTGGACGTGACTGAAGAAATATCTGGAGAAATGTTCCAACGAATGAGGAAAACTTTATAATATCAAGATATTCATATAAGATATTTTGATATGTATGCAATCTTATCATTAACCTTAGACAAACACCAAGCTTTTCATCTACCGATTTTGAGGCTAACTTTTATCCTACTCTTTGAATAAATAGGCGTGTTAACGCAGTTAATCTGCAACATTCTCTTAATACATTACAACTCGGAGGCTGCTGATAACAGATAAAAGCTTGTTGTCTGAAAATTTATATGATTTTTAGATTTATTTAGAGGCGTCAGTGGAACTTGGGAGAAGAACCAAATAATTTTTCAACTTATTTACGTTGGGCTTGCACACTCGTATATATGATACGCTGCAATAGTCTCTTATGTGGATGTATTTCTTTAGAATGTAAAGTTGCATCGCTGAGAGCTTCAAATTCTGCTCAAAAGTTAGGTGATGCATGTAACATTATAAAAAAAAACAGAAAAAAAGTTGTAATCCATCAATTGCTGCTACCATCCACTCCTGTAATTAATAAGAATTGAAATAATGTTCCGATCTCTGCATTTTCACTTTGTACGTACCACAGGCTGATTAGATTTTTAAAGATTCATTAGCACTTGCCAGTGTTACGTAGGAATTAAGCAGGAAAATATGCGTGGAAGATAATAAATATTTTGGTAGGGATGACCAGAAATACTATAAAAAAACACTCCTAGAAAAAATTTCGCAGCAGTACACAGTCAAGTATCCAAGGAGACGTTTTATTCAAAGAAAAATTTTATTCCGTGTGAAATAAACCTACTCTTAATTCTCTATAATTTCATGTCATAATTACAATTCAACCATAAATAGGTACATTCAGGTGTCTGCGTGTAAATTATCTGGAGAAACATTGCACTTTATTGTTACAGTAATTTTACTGGTTATTTTGCCATTTATGGTTCAAGTCATTCTAGAGTATTTTGGAAAAAAGCATTTTTACATTCAGTCTTTCATGAGAAAAGTTCAAGTTTCAGATAAAGTGATACAGCTACGACTGTCTGTTAAATTCACTTACTATGATATATTAAGATTCACGACATTTTGGATCAGTGTCTATCTCTTCCATGTTTGTAAACACCAGGACCTTTGAAGAACGATATCTAGGGTACCAATCAACCGCAGGTGCACTAAATAAAACATAAATGGCGTATTACTAAATTAAATACAAAAGCATTCCAAACGATCGATAGCTTACTTTAATTTAAGAAATTTTTTATTTAGGTATGTGAGATGGAGCAATTTTTAAAAAGTTTAACAGCGGTAGAAATAATTTCCGTTTTTTAGGTTAGCACCCTCTTGTGTTGCCGAAATTATATCTTTTATTATTATTTTCTTAAGATTCAAATAATAAAATGCTGCAACACAAATAATTAATTTCTTTCTTTCAGCATCATCATATTTATTTCACTAGTTAAAAACATGTAAGAACATGTTTTTTTTAAATTGTGCGGGCACTATTCACAAATAAACAATAGCCAACCAGGAATAACTTGTTAGCATACTTATTGATAATTACTCATGCATCATTCATATTACTTGCACTGCATATCCACTCAAAAAAAAATTAAATAAGATGCTCATGTTTATTTCTTTTGATGCTATAATAATAAATGTGGGCAATTGCTGCATAAAACAAAATGTTACTGTTTTCGACTAATCTTCAATAATCGCCCAACGTATTCCTTGGCTACCTGAATTTTTCAAATGAATAAATAATGATACTCGATTAATTTTTTACCTGGGCAACTCCTTTTGCTAATGCGAATTTTTTGGGCTTTAAATTTATACTATTTCACCTCCACTTTACATATTTTTGTTCAAGAGTTTGAATCGCCAGGGGGAAAGGTTCATTACCAACCCAAAATAGGCAGCGATTATAATCATGTAATGAATAAAATACGCCCACAAATAAGTACACTCATTTAGTGATATGTCATATGCGTACAAATTATTTGGAGACAGATTGTACTTTCTGATTCCAGTAATAATATATATTTTTAGCATTTATTGTTCAAGTCATTCCTGAGTGTATTTTGCAACCAAAAAACATTTTTTAATTCGGCTTGTCATCAGAAAAGCTCCAGTTTTAAAAGGAGAGTATTAAGTGTGTCTAAATGGGGCCATTTAAAAAAATTAACAGCGATAGAAATTTCCATTTTTTAAGGCTATCACCCTTTTTGGCTTCAAATCTTTATTTTGTTTACTATGGTTCTCGTTCTCGAATAGGTACAACTTAAAAATAAATAATAGCTAACCAGGAATAAATTGTTGCAATAATCGCAAAATTGCTCATGCTCCTTTGTATTACCTGCATTTCATCCCAATCCCAAATTTATCATCAATATTTTTGTCCATAACTTAAAATGTAATGGCACTAAAGAAAATTGGAGATTACTGCGTCTCACTGCATGCATAAATAAGACGTTACTGTTTCGATAATCTTCAAAGATCGCCGAGCGTATTCCTCCGCTACCTGCAACACTTTAAAACTATTAATCTACAAAAACGATTAAAGAACTCATTACTTTGACTTTACCCTCATATCATTCTGCCGACAGTCGGCGATTTAACCTAATATTTCATTTAAATGCATTATCGGTTGACCAGTAATGCAACTTAATATGCCAAAACATTCATCCAAGAAACGGCGATTTTTTACAGTAGTGTTATATGTTTAAGCAGAATAATCATGAGTTAAAAAGGTTAATCAGAGATAATGTTATTTCAATTTTGTTATATCCTCCACCCCAGTTCCACCAACAATCCAAGGCAGCCAATTTACAAGCTATAACTTGTCAACAGTCTGCAATTTCGAAATGATTAAAAAAGGTGAGTTGTAAGTTTACTGTATGACTTACACGCCAATCTCAATGTGAAACAAAGTAATTTTGATCACGCAAACCAAAAGGTCGTAGGATACCATCAGTAGCATTACAAGCAACTCTCAGGCGAAAGGTAACTTAATTTTATGACTAGTCCATACTCAACTTTACAAGATTTTCCATCTCGAAAGTGTAGATGTTAATCAGAGAGCTGCCATCAAGTTACTAACCGCAAAGTGGACTTCTTGTCATTTCATAGAGTTGTCTCGCATAGTTAACTAGCCCAAGAGCAAAAGAGTGAAATCAGAGTTCATATGAAAATATAAGTCTGAAGTAAGAAACAAGGCAGCAAATCCTCTAGCGATTTTTTACGTCACCGCAACATGTGGTTTATGTAGTTAGCCAATTTGCAAGCCTTTCAAAATTAAATGAACATGTGGAACTGATATTATGATTGGGAACAATACAAGTTTTACATAATACAGAAATTAACATAGGATTTAATGGCTTTTAAGATTATTATCTGAAATGAAACTGGAAAATGGGAAAGGTGACTTTTGTTTTATATAAAATTATCTGCTTTTTTTTATGGTTACACGAGCCCTGTTCTGTTCCAAAGCCTACCTAGCAAGCCGGAAAATGAATTTAAAAACCGTGACGGTGAATGCGATTGCAAATTTATTCAATGCTTTTTACTTTAGTATTTAGTATATTCAATCAATTATGTCGACTTTTTGTGATTTTAATTTTAATTTTGAGGGGTTTGACGTCTCCAAAACAATTTAATGATTTGTTGGTTTTTCTTACCGCCTCAGAAGGTAGAGAGGGAAAAGTCATATTGTAAAGCATACACGGCAACAAGTGGGGGGACGATTGAACGCCATATTATGCGAGTTCGTATTAAAAAATATAAGCCCATCAGCAGTTTACGTCCATTACATAACTCTTATGTTGATTTGACATATTTTTTGCCCGACGTGGCTCCTTACTCTCTCCTAATAACCAATAATTTTATTTACGTATCACAAATCACCACAGAACCCTTCAAGATTAAAGACAATTACTTCTGTCCCTACCTCTCTGTGATGAGTGTTATTTTTGGATAAAAGTTGATACATTACATTGTCAATTATTGTAAAACTTTTAGCATTTTTCTACTAATTTTCTACACTATTTATTATACATTATTAGCACCGTTGTATTTGATTTTTTGTCTGTTTGGATCAAATTTAAATATTACGGAGTCAAAAACCATTTCATAGTGTACATATATGTTTATCAATTCTAACAGACTCGTTTTAGACACCCGAAAAAATGGCCTTTTGGGCATTTTTTAAATATGCTGATAAAAAGCTTACTTGAACATTACTTATCCCATACGTCTGTGTTAAGACAATAGTTTAGCGTTGTACCCAGCTCAGGAATGAATTTCTCTACACACAACTTTTATCCCCTCATCAGTTTTTGATGTGGTTTTTAGTCGTTTTTGAATTTTGCAGTCCCCATATATTCCTTAAGCTAAGGCGAAAGCGAGTAATTAATTATATATTAAATACTTTTATCGTCAACTTCAACCTTTCCAGCAGCGGCACAACTAGCCTGCTGTCCAGAACCTGAAATATTCATTGTCAATTAATTATGTCAATCTTTTGTGATTTAAGTTTCACTTTTGAGAGGCTGGACGACTTCAAGTACATTTTTAGGATTTTCGTTTAACTATTTAACCGCAGATCGAACTCTGTGATACTCGCTATCCAAAGAATAGTACTTTACGCATCACGAACAACAGTGAATGCCTTTTTGTTTTAAACGCATATGAGAAATCCGCATTTGAAAATGAATACAATTTTTCTCTTTAAAAATGCTTAAAATTTGTATGGTTTTATAAATTTGAATATACGTTAAAATGATTTACCCCAAAAATCTAATAAGCTTTAAAAAAATCAACGAAAAGTTTTCAGCTTTCCCCACTTTCAGCTTGATTTCTCTGATGTTTTCATGACTCACCTACCAGATAAACACTCAGAACATGACTAAAGCATTAAAACAAACATGATGAAGAATAATGACAAATCAGTTACATTCACCAATTAAATGTTTACATGCATAGCCATACATGTAATCATATAGTCACATGTGTGCTTACATAATTTGCATATACCTATTTTTACATTCGCGTTGTTTTGCAATAGTTTTTTGGTCTGGCGTGGTTTCTTACTTGTGGCAAGGACCTAGAGGTCTTAAATAATTTAGCACCATCTTGCTATTTGTGGCAGTTAAATAATTTAAAATCCAGTTGTTTCGTAGACTCCGTTTTACTTTAGTATAAACAAAAGAAGGAATAAAAATCGATCGTACACATTACAATATAAGTTATGTTCTACAAACATTTAAATTTAAAAATGGAGCGTCTTGTTTGGCCCCATCTTTTGACTTGTAGTAATCATCTAAAAACTGCAATAATGTTTTTTCTTCTATGCACCAAAGACATTGTTCATTCTACTTATTGCTCTAATGCTGTTGGTAGCACTTCAATGATGTCATGACACGTTTTGTTTTTGCTTAGTATAAATCTACTTGACCGATGGTAAATCTGTAGCCGGTGGATTGATTTTACTTCAAAGTAAAATAATCGTGGCGTTTGAAAAATACATGTTTTCATTTCAATATATTGTCGACTTGGCGCGATAATGTGAATTGTAGTAATAAAAACTTATACATAAGCAAACCTTATCTTTGTTTCTTCCACCCATTTTTACTTATTTTGTTAATATTTTTGAAAATACCTCGTCCTCATATTAATATGTAGTTATATTAATTGCACAAAAAAGCCAAGGTAAAAAGTCGAGAATTTACTTTTGTGAGTTGGTAGCAAAGAGAACATAATTTAACTATTTATGAGTTTTGATCAGTAGCAATCTACCAAGTAATAAGTAATATAATCTGAGGAGTTTAGAGCTTTATTTCGAATACGAAAGTACCTACAGTTTTATTCAGAAAATATACTTCCATTTTAATCGTCTGCATTCCAATCGCAATCGATTCCCTGATTGCAATTTACTACATTAAAAATTATTATTTATTATTTCTAATATAAATCAGACGAAATGTTGTTTTTTAGTCTTTACCAGGACTCTCAGATACTTTCATATAAACTGTCCTGCAATCCAGAGAGCGACCCTTTATTCTGATATTTTCGAAGATGCGTACATGATAAACTTTGTGCAAGTGCGAAAGAGCACACAAAACTGCATAAAACTATTCAATTTGTGACATTTTCTGGCGAACCTGCCAGGATTGCAGTGAGCAGTTATTTGAAAGTTTTTCAGTTATTTTTGTTTTTTGTGAAAAACTCTGTTTTGAGGTGTCAAGATGAGTGAAGGAGATAAGCCTGTGATCAACATCGAGCAACCTAAAGATGATGATAAAGGTGCCAAATCTCCGAGTGTGCAAGAACGAAAAAACATGTTCGAATTACTCCCAGTTGACCCAGGCACTTCTAAGGACCTCCCAAGAAAGAAATCGCAAGCTCCCAAGAATTATGTTATGTTGGTGACGGGACGATGGACAGCGCTGCAGAATGCAAAAGCTCAGCTGCAGCATGAGCTCAACAAGGAAGACTCCAACGAAGATGACCTACGGTTTGCCCGCGGCCATTATGGAAGGATGTACAAGGCGTACACCGACGTGGTAGGGAAAGCACAGGATCAATTGATGAGGGAGAAAGACGAGACAACCTTAACGACTCTAATAGAAGAAGAAGCGGAGGCATCAAAGGAATATTTAAAACTTGAAGCCAAGGTATCAAGACGTCTCTCCCCAGTGGTCCTGCAAATGAGACAGAATAATGACCATGAAGACGACGTCTCCTCTATTGCTTCCTCAGCTCATTCCTCCGCACGTGCTAATACGAGGAAAATCAAATACCCTCGGAGAGAGCTTCCTAAATTCTCTGGAGTCATCACGGAGTGGCTGCCTTTCTGGTCCGAATTCTCCGACATCGACGACGATCCTGAGTTGGCTGAAATCGACAAGTTTCACTTCCTTGTCCAGTGTACGAAAGAAGATTCTCCAGCTCGACGACTTCTCAAAAGTTTCCCGTTCTCTACGGCCAACTACAAACCTGCTCTCAAGAGTCTAAGAGACAGATTCGGCCGAGAGAAGACTTTGAGGAAGTTCTACGTTCGTGAACTACTCACTCTTGGTCAAAGTGACTTGGAATTCTGTGACCTTGTCACCGAAATCACCTCAAGAATTCACAACTTGGAGTCGTTGGGGCTAACTAAAGACAAGTACGATGATTTTCTGTATCCAGTGGTCGAAGCCAGTCTCCCGAAGGATGTCCTTCAGGCTTGGCAGCGCAGTGCTCTCTTCAAAGAGGAGCTAACTGACCTCATGGCTTTCCTAGAAGCCGAGGTGAACCACCACATGGACCGTGCTCTCGCTGATTTCAAGTACAGCGAAGCACCTACAAGCAGTACCAAAAGTGGAGGAGGCAAATCCTCCAAGAAAAATAAATCCAGAAAAGGAGATGCCACCACGACATCCACCTTCCACAACAGCAGTAAGGAGCAAGCCTCCAAAGAGCCCCAAACCGGAAAGTCCGGAAAGAAGTCGTGTGCATTCTGCAATAGGGAACATTCGACCTGGGAATGCAGAACGGCAATTGGGATGACTCTTCAAGAGAAACAGGACGCCCTAAGAAGCAAAAGAAGCTGCTTCAATTGTTTTCGTTGGGGCCATACCTCAAAAGAGTGCAGAAATCCCACTACTTGTTCCCTGTGTTCGGGGAGACACCCAGTCTCGATGTGCCCCAACTTAGACTCTGCGAGAGGAAACAGTCAGGGAGCACCAAAACCCACAACTCAGCCTAAACCCGGTGGTGACGACACCTTACCTCCAAACAACCCTCCAGCTAAGAACGCGCCTTCCACCAGCACCATGGCAAATTACTTCCAGTCCCCGGAGACTCCTTTGCAGACTCTACTCGTCACAGTGCATGGGACAAACGGAAAGTCAAGAAATGTCCGTGCGGTGCTCGATCCCGGTTCCCAAAAGTCATACGTGCTCACTAGCATCGCGACGGAACTACAACTTAAGAAGGTGGGAGAGGAGGAGGTGGTACACCAACTATTTGGAGGAGTCAAATCCGCTGTCCAGAAGCACCAGATAGTAAAGGTGTTTGTGAGTGGTTTGTGGGGAGAAAACGAATGCAATTTTGATGTGTCCACGAGCACCCAGATAGCGGTGGACATCATACCCCCTCCACAAGGTCCGTGGATCGAGCAACTCAGGAAGGAGGGAATCACCCTCTCAGATATTGGCAGTTACGCTGCAACCCCAATCTCTCTTATGATTGGGAATGATATAGCCCCCCGGCTCTACACCGGTCGAATCAAGGACCTCCAGTATGGTCCTGTAGCAATGGAAACGAGATGGGGATGGATCCTCTGTGGCAAATGTCCCAAGAAGAGAAGCTCCACTACCAACACCATGCTCGTAACCAGTCTGCTCGCGTACGAGGGCCACCCACTATCTGCTTTGTGGGACTTAGAAGCGATTGGGATAAAAGATCCCGCAACTAAGGAGAATAGGAAAGAGTTGGAGGAGGCAACACAGGCGCACTTCAATGCGACAGTGCGTCAGCTCCCAGATGGGAGATATGAAGTAAAGCTGCCATTTGTGTCCGGGAGGAAAGAAAACTTGAGCTCTAACTTTTGGGCCGCCTCTAGAAGACTACACCCTCTCACCAAGGACCTCAAAGTCAAGGGTCACTTGGAGCAATATTCCGAATTGTTCCGACAGTGGGAACTCGATGGAATGATCGAGGAGGTGAAGGATGCCTCTCCACCTCTCCTTGTTTCTTCATCCTCCACAACTCAACAAGTGCACTATCTTCCTCATCGTGCGGTGGTGAAGATGAGTAGCAGCACAACCCCAATCCGACCAGTCTTTGATGCATCCGCCAAAGTCCTGGAAAAGTTCTCTTTGAATGATTGTTTGGAGAAAGGTCCAAACTTACTGGAGCTAATCCCTCCCATTCTCACTCGGTTCCGGCTTCGACAAGTGGGAGTTATCGCTGACATCCGCAAAGCCTTCCAGCAGATCAGCATTGCTCCAGAGGACCGCGACTACCTCCGTTTTCTATGGTGGGAAGACGAAGAGAAAAAGAAGATGAAAACCTATAGGCACTGCCGTGTCGTGTTCGGGGTCACCAGTAGCCCCTACTTACTAGGAGCCACTCTTCACCACCACTTAGCCAAAGCAAGAGGGAAGAATGAAGAAGTTGCCAACCTGCTGTTGAGGTCAACTTATGTCGACAATGCGGTGCTCAGTGTCGACAGCATGAAAGAGGCAAAAGATTTCCAGGAAAGATCCTGCTCGTTGCTTCTACCAGCACAGTTCGATTTGCGGGGTTGGGAGTTCGGCCCCTCGAAGGAAGAAAAAATACTGCCAGTGCTGGGACTCAAGTGGGACCTCAAGGAAGACACTCTGCAAATTGACGTAGAGGCTGTAAGTCAAAGTATTGATAAGCCTCCTACACTCCGACATGTACTCAGTCTAGTACATTCCATTTATGACCCACTGGGATTTGCAAGCCCTTTCACAATCGTGGGAAAGATTCTTCTCCGCCGTTGTCACGAAGAAAAGAAAGGCTTCGACGCTTACCTCTCTGACGACCTCAAAGAAGATGTACTAAAATGGGCTGCACAGATTCCTCTTCTTGCAGGGATGAAAGTCCCTCGCCACATCCATTATGGACAGAACGCTCAGTACAGCATTCACGTTTTTTGTGATGCTTCATCAGCCGCGACGGCCTCAGCGGTTTACCTACGAGTTTGCAACAATGGAGATCTGGGGAACGCCACCACACATCTCATCACTGCCAAATCTCGGGTAGCCCCAAAGGGAAAGGCTACAATTCCAAGGTTGGAGTTGGTGGCCTGTGTCATAGCATCCCGACTGCTGTACTCAACCCTTGAAGATATCGGGAATCCAGACATCCCGGTTACCCTGTGGTCTGACTCATCCACCGCCCTTGCATGGATACGGGGAACGGGGCCATGGGGCGTCTTTGTAACTAATTGTGTCAAGAAGGTACGCGACTTAACAAAAGTCAGTTCCTGGAAACACGTTCCAGGAAAATCAAACATTGCTGATTTACCTTCTCGAGGTTGTTCTGCCTCTAAACTTGTGGAATCCCGATGGTGGTGCGGACCAGACTGGCTCTCACTTCCACCTTCTGAATGGCCTTGCTCCGAAGATCTCCCTGATAATGATCTTGTCAATGGAGAGAGGAAGAAAACTGTTACCTCTGCCATGCTGTCTACAACTCGGGAAGGAAGTCCACCACATCCAATTGAAGAGTTTCTCAGGATTTCAAGTTACCCCAAAATCCTGAGAACAATGGCTATCTGGCTTCGCCTGAAAGCTATTCTTAAAGAAAGAAGTAAGAAGAAAGATACACCTCCAGTTCTGCCTTTGCTCAATGCGAGCCCCGTTAAGCCGCCGACAACTGCTGAAATTCAACGTGCCGAAGAAGTCCTCATCCGATACCTTCAACTCGACTTCCAGTTTTCCAGGACCAACAAAAAGTTCAATCCATTCATCGATGAACATGGTCTTATCCGAGTCCGCACCCGGCTGACTCTTCAAGACGAAGCTGCTTTTAACTGCCCCATTCTTTTGCCCGATAAGAACGAGTTTGTTGTACGTATGATACAGTGGGAGCACGAGAACCACTGCCATGTCGGTGCCAGTACACTGCTGGGGATAATGCGAGAACGCTTTTGGCTGGCAAATGGAAGAAGAACGGTGAGAGGTGTGCTCACCAAATGTTGGATCTGCAAGAGATTCACATCGAAAAGAAGTACTGTTCCTGAAGGACCGCTACCCTCATCCCGCACAGAACTGGGGGTCCCCTTCTCCGTCACGGGCCTTGATGCTGCTGGCCCCCTCATTTTGAAAAATAGTGGAGAGAAAGTTTGGATACTTCTCTTCACCTGTGCCAACTACCGAGCTGTCCACCTTGAGTTAGTGGATACGCTCACTGCTGACGGGTTCATCCGAGCCCTTAGAAAGTTTGTGTCCCGCCGTGGTCGTCCGAGGGTCATCTACTCAGACAACGCTCTTGGATTCACGGCTGCCCAGAAGTCCTTCTCCCGTCTCAACTGGAAGAAAGTTGAGGAGTATGCCACCGTCGAGAGAATCGAGTGGCGATTCAGTCCTCCAACAGCACCATGGTGGGGAGGATGGTGGGAAAGACTCATCGGGCTGACCAAACAGCTCCTTCGTCGTATCCTGGGAAAACGAATGGTGCATCAGTGGGAACTCGAGACTTTGTTGTGTGAGGTGGAGGATACCCTCAACAACCGTCCTCTCACTCACCTATCCGAGAACCCGGAAGATCTCCTCCCACTGACTCCTAACCACTTCATCCGTTACGCCGGATCCCATTTTCTGCCAGAGGCAGATCTCCACGACGCCACGGCAACCAGAGCCGCATACAAAAAACTTCAGCACCTGCGGGAGGCATTGCGATCCCGCTTCCGTAGAGAGTACCTTGGGTTCCTCCGCGGTCATCAGTCTGCTCCAAATCCGACAGAGCTACGCCTTGGGGATGTGGTCCTCATCGAACGTGACAACGCCAAGCGCATAGACTGGCCCCTCGGAGTCATCACGGAGGTACTTCCAGGGAGGGGATGGAACCGCTTGTTTCGTCTTAGGACTAGAACCGGTCCAGCCCTTCGACCAGCTCAGCGTTTGTTCTTAATGGAGCAAGACTTGACTAATAAGAATTGAAAATTTATAATATTTTGTCATGTCTGATGCTGTATATTTTTGATCATTTATTTTTTGTTTTTCTCAGTTCCCACCGGAGAAAGAGGGAGAATCAGGAGTGACCACGATCTCGGGGATGCATCCGGAATCATTCTCTCTATTAACGAGAGTTGTGGGTTGGATGCAGGCGAGAAGGTTTTCTCCAACTTTCTTCTTCTTTCACCGATTTTGTTCTTGTTTTTTCCAATCAGGTCACAAGCGACTTGATTGAAAAGTGGGAGTATGTCACAAAACGGTGCATTTTGTTAGAGTAGCGAGGAGGAGGCGAGCGAGCGAACAGAGTAGTAGAGCTTGTTTGCATAAAGTTGATATCGCACTCCTCACTTCTCATTCTGTACTTGTATGCTGTGGTGAGATTTTACTCACCTTGAAGTGTTATTTGATAAGATAATTTTGTCACTAGCTGTATTTGATTCTTTTGCTCTCCAGCACGATGAAGTGCTGTGAGTTGCTACTTGTAGCTAGTTAAGGAAATTTTTGTAGAATTAAGAAAAACTTCGTTGTAATGGAAACTGGTCTGAACCAGCTCCAATTAAGTGTCTAATTGCTGTAAAGCCAAAATGTAATGTTAAACTTTTGGTTCTGAGCTCCAGGATTCTTGTCCCCTGCGCTCGTTAAAATCAATTTAAAGCAATTTAAAATGTCTATTTTTAGATTTAGGGAACGCCAAAGTTCCACTTTAATGTACTGTGCGGCTGGATTCTCCAG
>JAQIWO010000703.1:0-12786 GCA_034695405.1 Entomobrya muscorum | reverse complement strand
TAGGGCGACTCCATCAGACCATCACCCCTCGTTGACCCATAAATCGACCCCAAAGGTCAAACTATCAATTTTTAGCTTGGGGGCTGAAATGATGTGTGGGTGTAATTTTTATTCAGCAATACAAATAAAATATTATCAGGATGACAGGATGACACGACCAAAAGGTAAACAGATTCTGACGCCAAATGCATAGCTTTAAAACTGGAAGTCGATATTTTGGGATTGGGGTGAAAATTCGCCAAGGCATGTTATCAATGATTGTGAATTTGAAAAAAATATTAAATTTGTTGTGTGAATTATCAAATAGCAATCGATTACTGGAAAATAACTCACTATAATATACCTTTCCACTTATTTATGCTGTATGGATATATAATAGCAGTCTGCGTGAGCAGTTACAAAGGGGCAGACATAATATACGGAAGATTTCATAAGTTTGGTTGACTTCATGTGTCACTAATGATGCAGGAAGATGGAATTTCTCTCTCAAAATATATAGAATACTAAAAAATTAAATGACTTATGCTAAAAGTATTAGTTTTTATTTGAATAGTTAGACTATCCGTACACCGTACAACAAGGTATATAGCGGCAATAATGGGAGAGAGGATTTTAGCGATTGCTTAATTTCAAAATATCTGTGTATTTGTGTTGCTGAATTGGCTATTATAATTAAAGCGTTGACCAGAAAAACATTTTATCGAAACAAAACAACAAAGACGTATATAATGTTAGTTGAAGGTACAGGGTAAATTCTGTTCATGGATTCTTGAATTTGTTTATATTTTTACTTCATTTCTTCAGTTTATCGAATTCTTTGATGAAAGTTCGGGAAAGAGTATGGTCGGTCGATTGCAAACAACTGTTAACCCCATTGCTTTTGATTCGAAATTTGAACCGTGTGCTTTGAATTTTTTTCTCTATGTCGTTATGGAACTCAATACTTTCAAATGGGGCAAAAATTGTACTTGCATTTGAATGTAACATACATCGTTAAAATAGTATGCGTGTTTAATTTCAAATTGTATGACAACATGTTTTTGCTATAGTGGGACTTAATAGGTGGAATATCATGGGTTTATAACATTTTCACGAGCTGTCTCATGACTGGATTAGGTGTCGGTGGATCAAATCACATTAACCAAACTATACTTCTTTTTTATGCATATGTTACAAATATACAATAAGAAACTTTCAATTCATTCACTACTGGAACCGTTTAAACCATCAATTTTCTTTTATACCACGGATTATTTCATACGTGGATCTGGATTCTCTGGTAATTTTACGACTTACCTAGTCAACTTAGGTTTGAATGTATAACTTCCCATCCCCAATCTAACAAAATTCTATGAGTATTTACAATTGTTGAAAAAGAAATATTCAATGTTGTTTTTGCAGCCCTAATACGGGAAAAGTTTAGGTCTACAGCACCTCAGCTTAATGCAGGCAATAATATATAATGGCGTCCTTATGATGATAAAAACGAAAACGTAGATCCAAGCATTAAATCCTTGGAGTTCTTTTGGGTATATTTAGAGTCAATGCACGCGTTTAAAGATTAATAAAATATTTAAATTTACATTTAGAGGAGCTGTTAAAGCACTCAACTCGTCAAATTTTTCCTGCACGTGAACAGTGGAATTCGGGATTACTAAATGGCGAACATTAGCAAGCATGGTAAAATCAAAAGGTGAAGGCACCATGCTACTTGTCTTGCTCCTCAGACATTGGGTACAGTTTTACCTTCATCCGTTGTTGGATGAAGTTCAAAAGAGAAATTCAAAAAAATTAAAGAAAATATAACGAGCTTAACAAAGTTAAGTATGCGTTTTTCTTCCAAAACTAGTTTAATACATGAAACGTGCGCTGTTGTGTGTATATATATGGTATATTGGTGTATGGAAATGTGTGCAAAATATCAACATCCAATAATATTTAAAGTTTTTAATTTAATGCTTTTTACCCCGTGCAACGTGTGAAGTTTCACAAATAAGCTTTGGTACCGTAAAAGTTAATAAAGTTGTCTACAGTAAAGAAACTAAAAAATCCTCTCAGTTCTAAATAAATTCTATGGAACTATGCAGTGATAGTGTAGATATTTGAAAGAAAATTACTTTGGTATTTTGCACGCAGCCAGTTGGGTTACATCGTATGTTGATTGTCTTCAACTGTATTTGAATTAAAAATCATGACAGGATATCAACTACGGCTTATATTGGGCATTTTGTATGCGTAAACCTCAAGCGAGTAAAATATATTTTATTTAAATTACCAAATTAATCCAAGTTGTTTTTTCTTCAAAAAGCCCGTTTCCGGAACTCAAGGAAGATTCCTGATGCGTGCTTTATAATGAAAAAAAGTAGACGATATCAAACAAAACAAAGAAAATCAGCTCTATTCCGCTGACATTTCAACTCAATCAAAGCACTGGAACTGTACAGCTCAATTGTCAATGAAAAAATATGTGAAATATGACAAATTCTACTAAAAACCAAGAAACCTATCCATGTCTTGAAGGTTGGCTTGATTGAACAACCCCTAATTAAAATTTTGTTTGTACTGTTGGAGCGCCCATGAATACTAGTCCGTACGGACCATCTCTTTTTGAAAACCAATCTATTGTTTAGAATAACAGAGAGTTAAAAAGTTGCCACAGAAATTATACGAATCACATTCCAGCTTTACAACATACAGAAATATACGACCAAATAGGTTTCTTTAGAATCACGAGCTAAAAAAAGATAACCCAAAGTTAAGTCAGGAAAACCCTATCTTCGCAAATAAGTCTGCTATGCTTTATAAAAGCTAACGATTTCCACTAGAAAGCAGGCATATGGTATGAAACAATTCACAAGCTGAAATACGTGTTTGTCTTTTAACAGCATCCTCACACGATTCCAAATCTTTGGGTAGCACATCATATGACTATTAGAAATTAAAGACTTAAATAAATAGTAATAAATTATAAAATACGTTAACAACACAATAATATTATAATTTCCCTAGAACCTGGTCTCTTGAAATAGAACAGCATAATGTAAGAACTGCTAATACTTGTGTCATCCTAAAGTGAAAGATGATTTATAGAAACATTAGGATATTTAAAAACTATATGTTAAGTCGAAAATACATAAAGTATCTACACTACACTTTTACTTTGCGGATTTACAAGTTTATAGGAGGTGATGAAGTATGTCTTTAACATGGGAAAACTCTCTTTATAATGACAGTTATTTAGTCCACAGGAAAAGCCATTGCCAGCACCATCTTTCCACTGACTCTCGTCAATTTCAGATACTAATAATGACCCTTTTTCCACTTTGAAAACCGTAAGTAAAACGCCGATTTTAAATTATTATTCAAATCGTATATTAATTTTCAGGAACACCAGAAGAGCTATTGGACGAGTTGTGATCTATAATTCTCTCTAATTCTCTCTCTATTCTCTAATTGTGTTAAAGTTAAACGTTCTGAAAGAGATCTGGAACGACACTTCTTAAAGTCAGGAAAATGAAAAGCAATTTGTAAGCGCTGATTGTTCTCAGCATAATAACCGACGAATAATATGTTTTAAAAACCGCTTAAAAATTCTGTGGGTTGAATTTATCCAAGAACGTCATGGGAAAATATGACAATCCTTTTACACAATTTTCGATAAAGTAAGTGCTCCCTGGAAAATAATTGTAGGAATATATCCACGAAGTTCAGATTTATTTGAAAATCCTATCCCATTTTAGCACTGGCATTTCGAACAAGATCCGAATTGATATCTGACGAAGAATAATCCTCAGACTGCAAACTGAGAACTAGTTAACCAACAGTGATTAGTATCCATTTCATCAATAAATCAAATTGCTACCACAAATATAATTATGATTTGTGTGTCCTGAGTCTGGAATGACTGAGAGCAGACTTCTTGCTTTCTTGCGTGGACCGGAGTCTACTGCGCTGTGACTTGAAGATTACTTTCATGGTTGGCATTACCTCATCCAAAGGATGTAGTTGCAGTCCCTTTTCGTACATTCACTTTCTTGGGGTATGCTCTTTTGCATTTCCATCATAATTTTAATTTTACTTGATTTGATTTTAAAAAGACAAAATTATTGGTCTATATGTGTATATTATTTTTTCGTTCAAATTTGATAAATTGCGGTGTTGAATAACTATGAGTATTGTGCTACTGATAGTTTGATTTGATTGCTGGTTCAATTATTCAGATTATGTAATACAAGTAATAAAATAGATTGCTACATTACATTATGTAGGTACAATACAAACTATAAGGACACGTTCTTTTTAATTCTTAATAAATTATGTCAAACAAGACATAAAAAATACAAACCGGGCATAGTTAGTCAAGCTGTGAAGAAAATCGTGGTGAATTCATCTCAAAACTGCAACCACACGTTCATCATATTTTGTTGCAATCATAAATTCAAATACAACAATTTATGTTTTACTAACTAAATTTTAACTAACAAGCCCCGATTCAAAATACGTGATAGACAATAGATTGGTGTACATTTTCAACATTTTCAAATAACTAACACTACGTTTTGAATAGTAAACAAGTGATACACTAAAAAACAACATGGTTTAAAAATTATTAAAACTAAAAAGAAGGATCACGAGTATTTTAAAATTAATTAATTAATTAAACAACTAAAGATACCTAACTCGAATCTCAAAATTTGATTACATTAATACGAAGACAGAAAGGCACTTTAAAAGTACTCATCTCAGAAATTGTTCATGTCAGACAAAATAGTTGCGAACATCTCCCTTCCAGCTTTAGTAGGAAATAGTTCTTGGAACATCGTAGACCTCTCCAGTTCTTCAGATTTTCTATGTAAACAATTCATTCCAAGAACAAAACAAGGTCTCATTTAATAATAACTTTTAAGATGCAACATTAAGGGAGTTTAGAGAATTAAAAACTTCATTACTTTGCCAAAATCTGAGCAGCCTTTCGCCTCAAGTCTGTCGCTGATTCAGCACTGTATTTTGTCGCAAATTGAAAAAGCTTTAAGGCGGTCTCAACGTCATACCACTTGGGACCTTTCCCCAGTAAAATGCGTTTGGTTAGCTTCTCCAAATCCTGGAATTCATATTTGTCCGCCACGATGAACAATTCCAAAGCTACCGGTGGAATTTGAATGGGTCCTACATTTTGAATATAAAAGTATTCCAGCATTGCTCGTACTGCAGTTGGCGTCACGTCCTGCATGTCCACTTGAGCGTCATTCTTCTCCTTATAATCTCCATTCAGCATGTTTGAAAACACCCGAGAATTAGCTGCAAAACCAGAAAAGTATTTCTCAAATCACTTATTAATTTTCATTCCTCCTTTTAAAACCTGGACAATTAAAACTTACCACAAAGACAGATTTTGTAGCAAGGAATCTTCTCTCCATCCATCGCAATAATCGAAAAATCCGCAGAGTTTCCAGTCAACGCAAATTTCCCGATGTTGAAGAGCGACTCTCCAAACGTCCCTTTCCTTTCATATTCCTTAAAACAAACAAAGTTGTCCGTGGAAACAGTTAGTTCAACATCCCAACATTCTAACATACGGAGATCGTCAAACGGTAAGAATCGGTCTTTGGGAAAGTCGGCTTCCATCTCTTCGTATACAGTTCCCTCCAAGTCTGGTTTCCCCTTCAAATCTGTTATAATCAATAAAAAAACGCATTATAAAATGAAAAAAAGTTTAAAAAGAAGACTCTAAATAAAAGTCATTCGTTAACTATATTTCATATGCCGCAACTACACTTAATACTAGCGTCTTACTTTCTAAAGTTAAATCAAGGTAGGTATTCTGAGCAGTAAACCCTCGTGCCATAAGCTGTCTAGCTCTAATTTTTGCCTTCAGTGGTAGTTCCTCCGTCGTCAGTTCCTCTCCCCGAAACATTATTTCTCTCATGGCTTTAAAAACTTTACTTTCAAACGAGATGGTCAGTGTTCGGAAATCGGCAGAAAGTTTAATTTCCATAGCAATGGAACTACAATGGATATAAAACAAATAATACAAATTAAACTCCTGAGCAGTGCATCAAACATAAATAATTTAATTCATAAGCCAGAAGGCGTTACATAGTCGACACTTAATATGTTGTGACGAAAGGTCACAAGAAGTCTTTATGTTCGAGAATATCAAGTTAAGGTTCTGACTGGTTTATGTAGCGTTGTTTTTTGTGTAATTTTAAAGATGGTATTACCTTTTATGTTTATTTTGTTTTTCATAAAAATTCTGAATGAACTCCGTGTTATTCTGGTTGCACCACTTTTCTGAAAAAACTTTGTTCGTAGCTTTCAACCTGCTCTTTACAGGAATCTGGAGCTTGAGTTGGGATGCATTACCATGTCGAAGGGAAGCAATGGGAACAAGATGTTCAATGCTGCCAATTATCACAGCCATAGTTATCTAAGTGTACCTAAAATAACTTAGAACTTCTAACACTTTCAACCACAAAACTACTTGCCTGTTTGTCTACAAAAATACGAAATCAGAGAAGTTCAAAAATTAACTAACAAGCATTAGAGTTTCTTCGCAATAAGAGAACCGACAAATTTGTTGGAACAGACGACTTTCAACTGAATTGTGTTTTTGTATGTTATAAATTTTAATTGTATTACCAAACACGGCAATAAACAGCTAGTCAGCAAACCAACGATTAGGAGTAAATCAAAGTTCACTGGTGACTGGAAATTATCTCTCCGTATTGTTTCGGTCCGTGGCACGATGTTTTGGTCGTATTACGAAATATTGTGAGTTTCGAGTCACATCTCGGACGAGTACACTTTTTGTTTTTACCACCATGCATCAACAACATGAATCCATAAACACAGTTACTGCACTCCCTCTATGGCATAACGTCAGTGGGTAAACATAGTAGTTTAAAATATTTTTTTCTTCAAAAATATGATAATGCAAACTGTGATGATGAATGATAATGACATGACACAATTGATTACTCTCAATCTTTCCAAAAATCCTGTCCACTATGCTGGTAAAAATTAAAATAACTGTTGAATTCTTTATGAGAAATAATGCTACCCTGCAATATTAATTTACACGCAATTAAATAATAATTCAATCTTAACGTTTTTTAAACCACCGAAAGCAATACATTAGAAGTGATTACAACGTATGTCTGTTGCTCCCTCCGCGCGATTGGGGTGTATAAACAAGAGAGAGGCTTATCTTTACGGTAGACCTGCCCCTTCAAATCATGCATAGGCATGCTCACGTTATTTTTACGGGCGTGCAAAATCGTACGCAACGCTGCAACGGGAATGCAACCCGGGTCGGGCAATGCCATTTTTTGGCTAACCCGGGACACAATTCAGCTTTTGTCGGGTTTTGGTCACCCGGGCTGCATTTTTGTCACCCGGGACCCATTTTTCCATCATTTTTGCACACACGGGTTAAAAAATGGCTTTTAGAGGCCTTTTTGTCCGTTTTTGCTCACTCGGGATAATTTTTTCCGTTTTCCTTTTTGCTCACTCGAGACGCAAACTTTTTTTCCCCCGGGATCGCAAGCTCGCACCCGGGAAGCCAAAACTTGCGTTGCCGGGACATTTGTAAGATTTTGCACGTCTGTTAATTTTTATGTGGCTTCATAAATAGGTGTCTAGGTGTTTGATGTCCGTCTGAAAGTTATAAGCTGGTGGATCATGTCAAAAAGGTGAGGTGACATTATTTGTGTCATTATCTGTACTTGTTGGTAGCAATGGTCGAACCAAACTACGCATGGGGTTGCAGAATGAATAGGTAATATTATTTTTTGGCTGAACTTAGAACTCTGTGATGATGTTATTGTATAGTACAATTTCAGAAGGTATCCTCCAAACCTGCGTGTAAAAGCTGTAGATATAATCCCACATAAGATTTCACAAATCTTTTGATATTTATTCAATTATACTGACTCACGAATTAAAAAAGAAGGTGCTTTGGTTTTGTAGTCCGTAAATTTTGAAAAAATTATAAACTAGCAAATTCGTTACATCTATAAGAATAACTAGAAAGTAATATTCAACCTAAACTCTTCATGATTTGATTATATGATTCATTGACTTTTTGTTGCAGCTGTGCTGATTGGCAGGGTATCTGAATGCATTTTAAAGTACGAAATGGTATAAAAAATCAGTAAGACGACAAATAATTCACACTCACAGCAGCTAATTTTGTATTCCACGATATGTTTTACCTGAAAAAGTCTTAAGAAATGTTTGAAAATAGAGACTGTGCTGATTAAAATGTTCCCTAACTTAAAACACACAAGTTAAACAGCTTATACACGACAAGTCATCAACTCTGAAAGCTTTACGCCGAAATAAATAATATTAATGTCCAGAAATAAGTTTTTAATTACAGACATGGCGAACAGCACAACACGCTGAAATAAAAATAGTTAGCAACAGGAAGTTTTCGATAATGCAGACAAATATAATGAACTATGAAATGTATGATTTAAAATATATTTATGCTTCATTGTTCGTCCACGGCTGCTTGCGAACAAAGTCATTTATATGGTAAAAATTCTCTGTTTATTATCAGATGTCTGCTGAAAATATCAATGTCAGAATTTGGTTCAAAGAGAAAGCTAATTGTATTTTATGTCAGTAAATATCTGTATTTACAATCACTGTATTGTTAATAATAACATTTAAAAACATATACCTAATTGTAATAAAAGCTTTATTTCCAGAAGACGAGTTGTAATCAAATCGAATCTCTAAACTTTTATGGTTTTTTATTTTATCCTACTGTTCTTTGTGTTTTCATGCGAAGAAACCAAAATCGGTAGCACCATCATCAGCATCTATCATATTCACAGTTTTTAATAAAGTCGAATTTTTGATGAAATTACCTAGTTAAACCAATTAAATTAACGTTGTTTACATATTATAGCTCTGTGTTTTTTGAATTCTCGATTATTACAATAAGTTGAAATAGACCTCACTGTTGTGACTGAAATGAACAAACAGAAAATAAATCTGATCCTGTAAAATATTTTCATGTTTTAATTTTTAAGCATATCCTAAGAAAGTACGTTGAAACGTTGCGATTGATGACATAAATTGAACTCTTGAAAAGCAGTCAAAATATCCAGAGCAGACGAGCAGGGATTTAAATTTGCAAATCTGGAGGAATTATTACGTTTATTATATGTTAAGTCTGTGATGTAGAAGAGCTTTATTAAATACGTCTGCTCTAACGAGATAATATTAATATTAAAATACCTGCTAGCAGTGGCTGCGGAACCGTTGGGGTAATGTATGCCCTCTCCCCCACGTGAAACTTTAGGTGGGGGAGAAATAAGTATTTTCCCCCACATAAATTTTGTATATTAGAAGGAAAAAAAACTTAATCTGAAATGCATATTGTAATCAATTTAAACTTGTTTGGAATAAGTTTTTACAATGCCAATGAATTTGACTAAAGATTCTCTTGTTTTAAAAATAGTTTGGCAATTTACAAGGAAAAGATCCCAACTGCCTACACCCGGAGATTATTCACAACCACTGTTACAATCAGTTTTCTTTGTAGAATAAAAATCTACAAGCAGTTTTCTGTAAACTAATATTTACAGCCTCTATGAACGCCTATATTTGATGTTACCGCCCGCATGCCACACCACAATAAGCAGCTACTCACAGGCGTGAAAACGCACGCGTGATCGGTAAGTCACGGCGTGATCAAAACGCAAAGTAGCTTGCAAAGAGAATTGGGGAGAATTTCCTGCTTTAGAAATGAATACGAAAGAATATGGAATGAATTTATGGCTAGACTGTAGGCATTGCAGTATATATGTATTTTCTTTTAGCTGATTTTTAGGCGTTTGTGATTATTTGTAAAGGTATGTGTACCTCCCAACTCAAATGAATTTTAGTAAGTTTTACAAACGCCTGATGTTTCCTTATTTTGTATGAAAGGTGTAAGGATCCTGGCTGTTTTTTAAGTAAAAGTTAATCTTTTACTTAGCCACACAGCATTTACTATCTATTTATATGAACACGTAGTACATCAAACACTTGATGGGCTGGGGCTCATTTTTTCTCTCACGGTTTTTATATATGTTACCTTTTCCTTTCCTCTTTAGTACATAAAGGGAGCATTTTTGAAGGTTCAAACTTTTCAGTTTGAAGCAATGTCTTGCCAGAAGATAAATAAAAAAGTGATGTGATCGTGCATGATTCTTGTGTACGTGTGAACAACTCAGGATAATATGTAAGGTTAAGCTATTCTATTTTAATACCTGATTTAAAAAGCGAATTCAAAATCCTTTTCAAAATATGCCTTCCTCTAGTTTTATTCTGTGCGCAGCTCTTCACACCTGCAACTAAATTGTGTAAAAGTTGGCCAATTTTTAAGAATTTCTATACCATTTCCCAATTTCACTCTTATTTGCTAGATTCTCCAAACAATCGAAAGAATGTAATAAATTTTTCAAATGAGCTGATCTCTCACCCACATGTATTGTTTAAACATCAACCAAAAGACCCTGCATATGTTCTTGTGGGTAACATTGCAACAAAATCTGAGATGAAGCCGATTCGCGATGGAGAACTTCATCCAGTACAAAACCCAAAAGTGAATTCTGAATCCAGAATATTGAATGTTTTAGAGTGCACATTTAATAAGATTTATTCAGAAAATCAGTCGAAATGAGAAAATCATTCGAAATGAGAAAATAAGTGCAAAATCAGTAACTATTCTGAGACTCCTTTCGTGGCCAGTTATTGCCTGAAGAGTGCGAAAGAATCTGGTACATCAATTTAAGAAATATTTATAAAATTTTAAACCCCCACAATTGAAAAAAAATAGTAGTTGTACCACGTTCAATTTCCGAGAGACGATAACTGCAAGACATTATCAACAACACAGCATTATGAGCTACAATCCTTCCTGTACATTCCTTGGCTGCTTCTATGAAAGTAAAAATAATTAATTTAATTGTAATAATAATGAAAGATGTGAGGGCGACTGGCTAATAGATGTGTGCACTCTCCAATCCACCTCTGCTGAGTGTCCTCCTCCAACAGTACGGACGAGGCAGATACTGTGATTGTCTAGCCAGCTGTCGTCTGTGGAGGTATCCTAACTCCCGGTGTTGGCGGTGCTCCGCCTATTCCAGGGCTCTTGGAAGAGTTTGGAGGAGGTTGAGAAAATCCCAGTGCGAAACGTTTTCAGACTCGTTCCGTGCAATTATCAGATGATGTTAGTGCCTGAACTGAATGCTGGTAGGTGCTGGAGTCCGTTGGGACGTGGAATTTGGTGAGGAGAGGAACCCGACAATATTTACAAGTCAACTGAGGATAGAATATGCTGCTGCGTAGCCTGGTGTGGTGTGATGGGGGACGCCAACTGGCAAACCAGACCGAGGATGGGTGGGGAGCCACCACAATAATGCCTCCAAGAACGGCAAGGAAGCGAACCGGTGAGCAGCGTCGGTGTCCTCCACCTGAAGGAGGGAATGAGCCAGTTGAACTGTCTTTCCGAACTTGAGTCTCCTTCTCCAGCGCACCAACAGGCAACAGGAGAATCCAATGGTTCGTTGAGTAGGTCAGTCACCACCACTGTACAAGAGCTAAAGTGTAGTGGAGCCACTCCAAAAATGAACACTACTTCAGTTGACCACCGTCTGATATCTAAAGAGAGAAGGTTTGTCGTTACTATCCGTCTCATTCACTGAAATCACCGCACACCTACCACACCTGAAAATAAATATATGAATTAAATTTCATTTTTTTATTATGAACCCACTACAGATTCAGATGAAAATCAACAATTATTTTAGTGTTGTGAGTGTGTTGGCTGACCTTCGCCATTCTCCATTGCTCCGCCAGATGGTAAGATCCACTTTCTGGAGCTAATTAAGCAGCTCTCCTCTTCCACGGCCAAAGGTCATCATCACAACACCAGTTAGGAAACAAGTAACAAAATACCAACATCAGCCTCATAACTCCACTCAATTCATAGCAAAACAAGCCAGCACCTTCAAAAGGAATTAACTGAGCGTCAGGTGGCTACGTAAACCACTTTTTACCTCCCCTCCCCATTGCTTTCCCCGCACAGCTACTGCACCGGACGCCAGCACGACTCGGTAGATTTCATTCTTTCAGTGATCTGGAGCTTCAGCAGCACGCCCCCCTCCAGCTCGAGTTGAGTATCCACCTCCAGCCAGCAGTACCAAGGCGGATGCGTTGAATGTGTAGCAGGCTGTCGTCTGTGGAGGCATTCTAAATCCTGGCGTTGTTGGCGCTCCAACCATTCACCACTCACGAAATTGAGCTGCGTTTCTGAGCTAAAGGAACGAGCTTCGTCCTTCCGATCCGTCCCATGCTCCAAAATCATCGCACACCACACCAGAAATGATTCAAGAAATAAAGTGCAGTACATTAATTATTAGTTCAAAATTGGAACTTCGAACCCACAACAGCTCAAATCAATCACGTCGGAAATTCGTTGTTCAGTTCCTATGCACCTTATTCTATTCCCACTAATTAAAAGTTTGTAAAATTAACTATTTGTCGGTTTTCTCTTTTTTATTGTCTGCTCGTGTAAATTAAAATGTACTCGGCAGTTGGCACGTTGGCAGTAGAGAGCAAGCTCACCACCAAAACAACAACAACTTTATCTAATGCAACATAACATCAGTCTTACACTTGATTGCTGTGTGTAAGAAAATCAGCTGACTTCCAGGCTTGGTTAATCTAGAGATTAATAATCTTAATCACTTAATCAGATTAAAGATTAATTTAATCCTTAATCTACAA
>JAQIWO010000702.1:0-12786 GCA_034695405.1 Entomobrya muscorum | reverse complement strand
GCCATAGCAATAACTTTCTTGCAATTCATCAGAAACCTGGTACATATGTCGGGGCATTGTGATATTATGGATGAAAATGCATGTGATCATTTTTACACAGGTGCACAAGTCATTTTTGGAATGGATGGAAATTCAGCGGTTTGAAAGTCCACCTTTCTGGCAGGCACTTATGACGACGGGAAAGAAAGGGACAATGTCCTTGTCATCAGCTCTGGACATAGCTTCCGGTTTCCACAATCAACTCAAGTTAACTTCGCTGACGAGTGATATGCAGCACCAGCCGGTGGCACTGTCTTGTGCCTTTTTTGCTGTGACAAACTCAGTCTTATGCTCGGTACATAAATTTATATAGAAAAATAAGTAACAGTTTAAAAAATGGTTATGTTTTTTACTCTGTAAGAATTCGTTTAGAATGCATTTGATAATGTGTTTCTGAAAAAAGATCCTTGGATTGGTTGTCACGTACGCAATCATCATTTTCCAGACCCGCTCTCCACGCTAAACTCACTGCAAGATGTGCATACACTTGATAACAAAGCAATTAAACAGGCAGAAAGTTCATTAATTCAACATTATAGTAGTAGCAAATTCTAGATCTAGATGCTATAGTTGGTTAAAATTAAATTGAAAATACAAGTTGGGGAGTTCATTATATGGCAACTATGTATATTCCCTGCATATTCGATAGTAATAAATTACGATTAAAAAACTTATTAAAACTAAACCAGGTAATAAAAAAATTAGCTGCTACTTTCAACCTAAATGAAAGTAAAACTGGTGATTTTCTTTTTATTCTCGCATAAATTTTTAATATTTTAATGCATATTGGAAAGATAGAATCACCGATATTGAACGCTTTTTTGCTCCATTAACCTTTCCATTTAATTCATTAAAGTTCGAAATGCATTATGATTAGTATGAAAAACCATTTTTTAATTCATTTATCATAATAAACTTACCTTAAAGTAAATAAATAAATGGACAATGGAGCGACAGGGAGTTACATAAAATATTATTATTGCATTTTTGTTTGTATTTTTCTTGCATGTTATTTTCTGTCCTTGATTAATTGGAAGTTATAGAGTCAGAGTGACTTGGAACATGCAAAACTTTCTATCTAGAGGTCGACATATGAAAACTGCCGTGAAGAACTAATAATACTGCTCTGTTCACGTCGGATCATTTCAATTGCTCTATTAACCAACTAGTTATTAGTTAATCTATAAACATGCACACGAAAGGGGAAAGTCCATATTTGTGTACTATCTTCAACTTTTATTTTTACATCGGAGTAATCCCATTTAAAATAGAGTTTGACCCAGTCAGGCAAGCCTATACGCTGAGACAGAACAAGGCGCAAATGGTTTTAAAATCATAAAACTTATAAATAAATTTAATCTACAAATTTTCCATATTTCAGATTTTTTTAACTGTATCCATTTTTTGTAATGCAGATTATCTGCATATTCTGGACTCTTGGAAGTAATCTTTTGGTGGTCCACAGGCAGATCAGATTTTTACTTGATTTCGGAGACATTGGTACTGACAGACAAGCACTTTTTATAATTGTCGTTGACACAGTGTCTGAGGTGTTCTCCATCTTGGCAAACATCTTCCTTATATTCGCTGTATGGAAGAGACAATCTGAATGCTTAGAAATCGTGGAGAGAACTCGTCTAAAATTTGTGAACGCCAAGAAAATACAGTTTGTGGTAAGCCGTTCGATGCTCACAACATATACAGATAAAAGTAATTCCAGCATTCCACACATATATTTTTTATAAAGTATTTAACAATTTTTTATAATCTTTCTTTCACAGACTTATATTGTCGTTACTCTGCTAACTGTATTTTTCGCAGTATTTCCTATCTTAAGAAGGCTCTTGGACGGGAAATTTACTGATCCCGTTAATTACGAATATCCATATTTTACAATGACATGGGAAGTTTTGCAATTACTCATCGTGTTTTTTTGGGGAAGCTATTTTATTGTCGATTTGATTGTTCTTTTGGGCATTTTTATTGCTCTGCAGCAACTTGCTGTAGAGTTTCGAATGGAAATGGGGCTTAATTTATTTAAAACAACGAATTTCAACAATATCAGCCAGGTAAAAATTGAGATCATGAGTCAAATAACTTTTTTAAAGAGAGCCAAGTAATTTTGCTTCATGCAATATTTTCCTCTGATGTCTATAAAGGGACTAAAAACTTATCGTGAAATGAAAAGAACATCAGATCTGATCCGTGAGGTATTTGGAAACTTTATATTTTGCAACTACATTTCATTCACCGTTTACCTGGCTGAATGCCCATACATTTTGATTGCCATGAGGAAACCAACCTCGGAGCACACTGCAATGATATTTTACATTGTTACCACAGGATTCTGGATCTTGGCGGCAGAGTTTCATTGGATTGTATGTCAAAGGCTACATTTTAATAAGTATATATATATATATTTAGTAATTAATTAAATGCGATCGTTTTGCATGCAAACTATTTTAACAGGTGACGGATGCGGTTCGCTCTTGGGCACAGGTACATTTATGCTTGGATTCATTGTCAACGAAAAATAGAATTAGATTGACAGCTATTTCCAGTGAGATATCCGCGATAAATGGGAATAAAGGTGTTTCCATATCCAGCAAATATTTGGCGTTGACTTACAATAGCATCGGCTCGGTAAATAACACATTTAAAGCCTTTTTTTAAACCTTTTTAAATGCACCTAAATGGGTCAATGGGTGGTGTAGGTTTGAAGCGAGCCTTAAAAATGCATGGTTTTGTTTTTACTCTGAATTTCAGATGTTTGGCTTGGTTGTGACTTATGCCATTATCGTTTTCCAATTGAAACCAGCTTAAAAGAGATCTCTCGAGGATAAAAAAAAATAAATCAAAATTTATTTATTCATAAACAATAAAACATATAATCGATTTCGCTTGAAACACTTAAATAATCTTCCAGAAAATATCCATCTTACGGTCAACTTTTCGAAAGAAAAAGCTCCCAAACACAAAACAACACAAAAACTCAAAATAATGAAGCTTCCCTGAATCCTCTCAAAACCCAGCGGTTGTGGGCCCTCAACTCCTTCAAAACTCACAAGGGCTTCCCTCCTCTCTTTCAGCTTTCCTCCTTCCTTGATCACATGATCCCTCCTGAAATCCATCCAATCAATGTCAATCGACTTTTTCAGCAGGCCACTATCATAGCCTCTCTTAATAAACTCACTAAAGTGGCTTCCAAAAATCTCCCGCTTTCTCATAATGAAATTGAGGCTTGTGAAAAACGCCGTTTCCATGGACACCTGAAAAGAGTGAGTGCCACTTTTATCCGCAAATACTGTCTTCAGGTAGAACTGCTCATTGATATCCCAATTAATGCAGGCATACTTTTCCTTGTGGGCCCTTGACGTGCAAGTCAATGCATCCTTGTCGCCTTCCATCGCATGATAAATTGTCTGCATTGTGGGATTCCTGGAATTCTTAAAGACCGTCTCACCCAGCCCCACTCGAAATGTTGTCGCCGCTCCCCACCGATACGATGACTGGGTCAACTCTGAAAATGTTCTGGGCACAATCCTGTTTCCGGGAGAGACAATCAATGCCTGCATGCTACAAACATAGGTTGCGCTGATAACCAAGCCATAGTAGAGCCAAATAATGAACACAAATTTTGAGGTTACGCTTATCATCCGGAAGTCGAGACCTTGGCCGATAAGGTAGCTGGTGAGATTCATGTTGGTTCTGAGAAATGAATAGTGCTCCATGGAAAGGAAGAGGACTCCAGATGTGAAGATAATTGAGAGAATGACAAGTAGCCAAACTGATGGGCGAAGTGCGCTAAAAATGACTTTCCAGGAGTAAAAGGGCTCCGGCTTGGCTGAGAAGAAAGCGAGGAAGGAGTAGTCGAGGGCGTTGGTAAACTGGACGTATTCAAAACGGTGGGAATTGGGGCTACATGAGAGGGCCAGGTGAGAGTCCCCGTTTACCACGTCTGCTAAGCAACCAGTCCACCTGCCATTATCCATTAGCGTGCCGGTTGCGCCTTCGGGAGTTACGTTGAGGTATTTCGAACACGGATGGAGGATATAGCTCATGTTGAGTTTTGCGGCGACTGTGTTGAAAATGAATGTGTGGATGCCTCGTTTATGACGATATTGACGGTTGATGAGCTCCATCTCGTAGACGGAGGTATAGCGAGTGGGGGCGGAAACTCGGATTGGATATCTGTAAAAGTTTGTGGAAAAGTCAGGAAACGTGTTAAGGTCAATTCCAGTGGGGCTCAGCGAGATTGTTCGGATTTTGTCTTGGGAACAGTATATGCAGTAGGATGTAACTTTGACTGTATCGTTAGAAATATTCTGATGGTTTTTGTAAAGCACAAGTTTATAGCGCAGCAATTCGCCAATGGACGAATCGAAAATCTCATTTGAAACTTTCTCGGAGAAAGTGATGAATAAGTAGTAGTCTTCATCCCGTCGGGTGAGAGGCTCGTCCCGGGGAGTCAAATGCTTCTGGAAAGTCTTTGCGAATCTTAATGCCATTTTTTCTCCAGATAGCTCTGTGATAACTAGTTTACAAACTGAGCTGTATTTAAAGACTATTGACTTGTTCAAAGTTGGAAGAGTATCGTCCTCTTCATTTTCAGGGAATAGCTCCAGTAAATTCCTTGGCAACAGGATTTCCAAGTTTTCAGAATCCAGGTCATCATCCTTTCTAGCTCTGCTTACACTTTCGACTCCAACCAATACCAGGGAACAGTTCTGTGCCAGTCGATTTTGGAGCAAGTAGCGTAATATTCCAGACAACCTTGCTGAGCTTGTACTCGGGAACGCTGATGAGACGAAGAAAATGGCAAAATAAATAAGTTCAGGAAAAACGCTAGGAAAATGCATTTTCGAAAATATCAAATAGTTGACAAATTGCTATAATTCCTATGCTTATGGTTCAGTAAATGGCCGGATCTCTATAAATGCGACAGACTCGGTTAGATTGGGCCAATGTACTGCAGAAAATAGTCTACAGCGATCTCTTAAAAAAAAGAAAAAAAAACAATAATCGCTTATCCATAATTTACTTCATTTGTGTATTTGTTATGCACGTCGAATGTCAGGTTTCTTGCTTCTGTGGAGATAAAAATATATTGAACCTACAGTAGTTACTTTTTCTAACATTTTTATTATTTTTTCAAGTCATACGTGAGACATAGCAAATAACGGGACAATACCGGAAACCAACTCGCATATCATTTCTGTGAAAAATTCAGAAGCAAACGTTTGACTGGCTTGCTGGGACACACTGGAGCAATATTGAGATTTGGGTACAGATATCTGGGGTTGGGTTGTCCATCTATTGTCACACAGATGATAACTTTCAATTTTAATATTAAACGATTTAAATTATGGATATTTCTTTTTTTTATGGCATTCGTGCAAACTTTTGTATTGTGGGTTGCATACCCTTATTTGTTTGTAGACTAGTGATTTTTAAATGTGTAGAAGCGAATAAAGTATTTCAATTAAAGTGATAGCCAAAGAAAGAGGTGCAAAACGCAAAATATATTTTTAACTTCATGTAGGTACATGTCTAGTTTACACGTTTGAAGTTACATGTTCCAAATGATTTTTGAGTACCTCCATCAAAACGAAAACTTATGGTTAGAGATAGATTGATAGCTAGAAGGGGTTTTATTTTACGTTGTTGATTGCCACAGTTTGATTTGAATCTCTTGATCGAGTAATCATGAGTCTAGCCATATACAGTTCCAAGTGCTGTTGTTCATTTCCATGACTCTTAAAAATAATTAGTATGCTACACTGATATGTATATATTCTTAGTCTACCTATTTATAACTCAGTTAATATTTTTTCTGTAGCCACGCTTACTAATATTTGTAACTTCCTTCACATTTATATTCCAAAGATTGGAATAGATCAATAATTATTATGTAAGATTGTCTTGTCTTGTATAATGTCGTTACGAATAAGATGCACTATTCATGGGAGTAAATTTGCAATCAGCCGCCACTGTGAATGTTTGTAAAATCAGGAAAATGTATCTGTACACATTTATGTATATGTACATATGTAGAGCTTTACGTGTAAGCATTATCATTGTCTGTTTGTGACTTGAATCCTGCGCATTTTAAAATATGTATAAATATGAAGGGTATTGGGGTATTGTTATGCAATAAATCACTTTAAAACAATAACACAATTTATGGTTATGGCATGCTGGCTGACTTTTTAACCCAACCCAACACCCAACACGTAAAATTGCCATTATGCCAGTGTGAAACTGGCCATTTTGTACTCAGACTTTGGCTTGGGTCATTAGGTGTACCATGTACTATACCAATTGACTGATGAGCAACCTAAACGTTGGGAAGCTATTAGTGCTAATGAAAGTCTAATAATACATTTGCCTTTCCTATTTGCTCATATGTCAGGAATAACAACAATATTACATACGTAATGCCATGCTTAATGAAATTGAAATTGTTTCATAAGTATCTTCTCAGTCTGGGATCACCGGATATATGTATATCCGTAAGCGGATATGCATAACAACTCTAAAAATGGCTATTTGTGCCATTTATGGATAGATATATCCGGTGATCCCAGACTGCTAGTACGGATTTATATGGAGGCAAAGAATTTAGGCTAAAATGAAGTAACATAAACTCGTTACGACTTTGGTCGGTCCTCCTTAACTTTATTCTATCCCAGTCAGTGCTATGGAGGATAAAGATTTTAGAAACTTTTTGTCCATTTCCAAGCGCAAGTCTCTTATCACGATAGATGACTACGGCCCTGTGACAGTTTCCAATGTCAAGCGAAACCCGATAACGTCACCGCTCATAATATTCTAAAATATTTTATTTTACTTGGCACTAGTTCCATTTCGTCTGGTAGTGGACTGCAACAACGAAGATATTATTATACAATGTGCATGTTATACAAATGGCGAGTAACTATAAAATCGATCACTAATTTTTTTATAGGTCTGCTGCGCCACGATACAAGTATTTTCCCTCTGGTTAACTGTAAGCTACTACATCAGAAACTACGCTAGATTTTTTATCCTCTCATCCAACATTTCACACCTTCTTGCCCTCCTTGGTTACATGTCAGCGACAGTCGCTCAGATGAATGTCATCAAGGTTGTTTGGCTAAACCAAAAGGATATCCAGCAGTTTTTGATGATGGTTCATAAAGTTGTCCCGGAAAGGTCTCTGAGTGACTCTGTCACGTGCTATATGCCAACACCCTGGAAATCTAGAATTGATGGAGTAAAGCTTATCGTGAGTTTCTCAAAGTACCCCAAAAAAATTTTTCGCAGAAGCTTTCTCGGTTTTTAACATGCTGAATTTTTTCATAGACCTTGACAATTACCTTTGTCACAATCGCTTCACAACTGGCTGTATGCTACATTGTAGAAATGGCTCCTTTGTCGGCCAATCAGTTGCTAGACTTGTTCCTGAGCCAGGAATTACCTGATAATTCCCTCATTCGGAAATGCTGTGCTGCTATAATCGCGCATTCTGTGAGCATCTATCCGATGTCACGAATAATTGTCATGGTTCTCTGCATGGAATACTACCTGTTGGGGAAACGGTTCGAGAAAATGGTAGAGGAAGAGTGGCTGCTGAGCAGACTCATTCAAAATTTTGATGAGCTGAAGAAAATTACTGTGAAGAGCAGAAGCTGGTCGAATGGAGTGATTTTGGAGAATTATGTGGGTGTGCTGATGTTTTTGGCGACAATGCCACAGACAATCAGAGATGGAAGTCCTGAACCGAATGACCACCGTGGGGTGGGTGGCTCCAGAAACAATTTTATGCATATATTATATGTTAAGTATGTAAGTAATTATTTGAACGGATTTCTTGACGAGGTTGATAATCTTTACTTAGGACTCAACTACGGGCTTTTTGGAATTTTTCTTTAAGTTGCTTCAGACATGCCAAGCAGGGTAAATGGGCATTAAAATCGTACCTTTTTACAGAACTGGAAATATAAAAGTTAATTTATTTTTAATTGCAAATATATAACATATTTGCTTTTGTCGTATGAGGTTCAAGAGTCATGCAAATGTTGGATAGCTCGGAAACGTCGCCAACCTGGCCTTTCTAATACTCATGATGACCGGTTTTTGATGGTGTCCCTGTCACAGGAAATCGAAGTAGAGCCAGTGTGCGTGTCCGGCACATTCTTCACATTAACTTTCAGTTTTCTTAGCTCTGTAAAAACAATATGCATAATAATAATATATCGTATCGGTATTATAAATCAAAAATAATAATCCATGCATGCTACTGGCTTAAATGCAGCTAGGTGCCAATTTCTTGACTATTTTTATAATTTGACAATTACAAGTATATATATACAAGTGACACTACAAATAAAAAATTCATTCATATTGTACTACTTGTTTAAAAGTCGCATTTTCCTATTTGCTTGACTAGTTTTATGTTTTTGTGTTTAGATAATGGGACTGATGACCACTTATGGAGTGCGTGTATTTCAGATGCACAAACGATTTTACTGTGAAACTGCCTTTAGTATTTATTAATGAATTATTATATAGGTTATTGTATATAAGCCAGTATTAAAATGTGGAATAGTAATAAAATTAAACAGCAGTTCAATGAACAAGGTTACCAATAAACACGTATCTTTTTAATGGAATTAGTGGAAAATAGTACCTAAAAAATTATTCTAAGAAAGGCATTCGTGTGTTGAGCATTCTTTTTAAACGTATGTACCTACTTTTATCTCGTATTTCTAATTTTTATTTCTGCTTACCGAGAATTTCTGGCAATTTCTATTTAATATTAGCATCAATTATTCTTGGGGTTCAATTTTATTTTTCGACTAATTCGTCAGCTCTTTTGTAGATTGTTACTGATCAGAGGCTAGTGTTTTTTAAACTGAAATATGGAGAAATATAATGCAGCAGGATTTTCTGCAGCGGAATGCTAGACCAAATTCCCCAAACAGCGGAAATTCCTGTCATCCTCGCAATCCAGCAGTACGTCCGAATCAACAAAATCCTGGTACTTTAAAGCCCCATAATGTTTGACGCACAATATTTTAAAATGTTTATTTCGTTATTTCACAGAACCAGCTAAGCACGGCTCATCATCATCATGGCGTCTTCAAGTTCAATTTCCGCTTCCTGTACTACCGATCCTTCCATATCTTCCGAATTCTACAAGCGAGCCAACGGAAGGCTTAAGCTTAGCAATGTCCACTCCAGCTAAAATAGAGAATGTGTCCACTACTTTTGCTCCAGAAGAAAGCTTAAAGATTTTTTGGAAATCTGAAGTGGAAATTATAAAACTACTCGAAGAGTTTTGCAAAGGAAAGAACGCTTCCAAAAATGAAATAATGTCCAGCACAGCATCAGAAATAAGCAATAAACTGTATCTGTGCCCACCGGAAGTGCGCACATGGCAAATGCAAGATAATCACCAGGATGCAAACAAGATTTTAAGGGAAAATACACAAATTCGCTTTGAAATGTGTCATTGACGTTGGGAGTAGTGAAGTGAAATTTGCAGTGTTACTCCTTTCCCCGATGAATGTGTCCTTCTTTGGGCAGCACTGTGGTGAGAAAATGGCTGCCTTGTTTTATCATGGGAATGCAACCTCAAATTAGGAGTTTGGAGAAAGAACAGCAACGGTCCGATTAGTCATTGCACCAAGAAAAATATCACAGTTGCAGTTTATGCTGATTTTTCTGCAAATAAGCGTTAACAATAAGAATTCGATATTTTAGAGCGTACTTTTAGTCCAGATTTTGTTTTCACGCATGACAAATGGAGAAAGTTGTAGTTTTGGATACTATAGAGCCCAATGACAAACAATCAATAAGCAAATTTATAAAAAACGATTAACATGGATCCTTCAGAAGAAAAAAAACACGAAACATGAGCATGGAAAATTAAAATCCCTTATATAAAAACACACAATCCTTTCTTTAGAAATTCATGTCAAAAACAGCACTTAAACTGGACGAAATATGATAAAGTTATGAAAGAACACTAGAATATTTCTGCAATATTTTTGGTGCATTTCCGATTTCATCAACCATGGCCATCCCTGAATTCCGGAATATCGAGTCCAAGTGGTCTAATAAAATATCTTACTGAATCTTACATTTTCACACGAAATAGATAGAGTTTATGGTTCTACTGACTAAACAATTTGCTATTCTAACCCTTTCTCAATCCAAGAACGATATTTACCATTGTGACGGCTTCCCTTCCAAATCGCAACTGATTCAAACTCGGATGAGCTGTTGAAAACTTTTTAATCATTGTCTCCATTGTGGATTTCCAACCGACGCACGACGTCTTTCTTTCAATCATCACGTCGACAAAACCGCAGTTTTTTTCGTAACTGTTTCCTCTCGTTTAATACCAAGTCCGAAATAGCGACAGGAGGAAAATCCAGGAAGCCCAAAACAAACCACGAAAACATCATAACCCTAATTATGATGAGGAGAAGAACGCAAACCTAGAAAGCTAGTGTTTGTTGGAACCGCACTTAAATTGCATCCCGTTTAAATCCCACCAAAAAGATAGCATCGTTTCAATCATGGATGTCACTCCTGCAGTTACATTACTGGAAATATTGGAGGAGGGAGAGCATGTAGAATATGCACGCTTCAATGGTAAGTTTGTCCTTCTTCGTTTTTAAAGGTTATTCATTGGATTGTAAATTACATACCTAATTAAATTTACTTTCGTTGACAAGTCTGCATGCAGTTTGTGGGATTTTACCTGAAATTGATTGATTGACTCAACGAAAAAAATTGGTGTCAATTTGCAACGAAAGGATTTGCTTTGAAAGATATTTTTTTTTGAAAGTAAGAATGATGAGTTAAGTAAGCATTAGTGGATATTACAGGAGATTTTTTTAGTAAAAAATTCGTTTTGTCAGTTTGTCCTTTTCCTACTGCCTGTATTCCAAGGACAATTGTAAGATCGACATTTATTTAAATTTTACATGTAATAATTTTTCATTATTGCAATTCGCTACCAGACCATATGCATAAACAGTGGGAGATTATAAACAAGCGCGTACAGTATTTTCGGTAACATGCTAAATGCAAAGAAATTTTAGGGGCATCATGAGAAATTCCAGCACAAAATGTTTTGAAATGGCTTAGAATTATTTGGAATTTAAAATCTCCCAGGTCTTATGCATCTCTGGTCGTAACACTAAATCAGCATCATGATAAGTCCCTGCTTTCATATCATCAGCGATACCAGTTCTTTTACTGTCGCGTTAATTCTCTAGTTGCTTGACAAGAAAACTTTTTTCCAGAAGGTTGAAGTTGTCAATGATTCAGAGAGAAAAGTAAAATAAGGGGGAAACTAAATATTGTTAAAAATATATGTTGAGCAGATTCTAGAACGAGTCTTCATTACTAACTGGAATTTATCCATGATATTACGCACAATATCACTTGCTGATGTTCCATTTTCTTCCTCTCTGTTCCACTTCCTCATCCGGAATTACCTTCATCCTACATGTCTACACGATACGTAATGTATATTAATAAACATTAAAAAGTGAAAGTCGGTCACCAAGGCCTTCCATCTTTCTCGCTATCTCTCTGGAATTGGGTTATCCTCTTCCGGAAAGAACATTGTAAGCGAATAATTCCCCTAATAAACTACGTGCAACAAATATATTTGATTTATGAACATTGAACTTGTAAAGAAATACAAAAAAAAGTTGGCGTAAGAGGAAGAGCCGTCATAAAATGGTATGACCTGAAACCTGAAATATAATATCATTTTGTGGAGGTGCACCTGCTATTTATTTCTTAAGTCATATAAAAAGCTTTCTTTTTTTTCTTAAGTTGTCGGTTCGAATTTGGATAATAGATGTCCTTATGTGAATTACAACGCGGAAGGAATTTAAATAAAAAGTTTTTTCTCTCCACGGATGCTTGGTTTACGTGAGTCATGATCTATCGCTGAATTTATGCGTTAAATCGTACACATGAAAGTATAAAAGTTTGCCAATTCAGCAAAAACAACATGGAAAACCATAAAACTAACTGACCAAAACCCCAATATTTTTTGTATAAAATATTTCCGGATTCAATTTTCCAGCTCGAATTTTACTTGAAAAGTGCAACTAAACCTGTAATATTGCTTCTGTTTCTCTACTTGGTGTGTAAATAAGATAGAAATCGATCAGGAAGAACAATTGGAAAAGAATTGTGTCATTATTCATCATTAACTGTTCGTGTACAAAAAAAATTGATTTATGGTCGAACCATTAAACCGAAGTTGACCAAACATATTATTTTGTATTAAGTTGGTTTCACTGGTCAATAATCGACTTTTAACGAATATCCTATCACTCAAGCACCAGTGCAATGTGATAAAGCACACAAAGATTTTTTGTGGAGGGACGCCGTATCATATGGGAAGCTCGTCCCTGTTTGATTTTCACGGGGAATAAAATGGCATGTGTAACAACTCGTGACTTTTCAAATTATATAACCCGACTTCATATTGAATTTATTGTGAACTTTGAGCGGACCACAATACATTGTCGCTTCTAGTAAGTTCTGCAAGGTCTCTAAAGGTTCTTTCTCTACGTTTGTTATAGTCAAGTCGGGACTTCTTTCCAAGTTTCCACATCCCGAGCATTTCTCTTGCTGACCATAGAGCAGTGATTGCCAACGAGCTCCACAGCTGCAGTTATAGTTGCCCAAGTAACACATCTGTCACCAGAGAAAAATAACAACAAAAAC
>JAQIWO010000701.1:0-12786 GCA_034695405.1 Entomobrya muscorum | reverse complement strand
CTAGTTTGGTAGTAAGTTGAATTTCTCATGAACCACTCCCTTAATATTTTACAAAATTCCGGTGGGGGTAAACATAAAACATACGTTTGTCCCCCACCTGAAATTTCATGTGGGGGACAGCACCCCCACAACACCCACGGTTCCGCAGCCTATGGATATATTATATTAATAATTCTTTTTTGTCAGCATTGTTTCCGAGGTAAATTAACTTCAAATCTTAATATTTTGATCTTGTCAACAAAAAACCAGTTTAACCGTATCTCCTTTCCTCTGACTTTCATTAAAGTTCTCGTCTTGGTCACCTTTCATGAGTGTTTGTTTAATGAACTGCACTGTATATCAAACAGTGGCAGAATTACACGGATAAGTTTTATTTATGTGATTTTTCGATTTTTTTCAATGTATGCGTCACTATTTACATAATTTTGCCATTCACTTTGGCTATGCGTATTTCCACTAGTATTAATTGCAAAAATAATCACGTTTCCAATTTTTGCATTTTAGCAATCAAACTATTTCCTCGTCAGACGCACTTTCATTGTCCGCGTCCATTTTTTAGTATTTAATGCAACATAGATGAGTCGTCAGACCAGGAAAATGTATTTTTTTGCAAACTCCATTCATTATCGTGTTTTACTTTAGGGTCCGGAAGAAATACTTCTACTCTCACTTAATAAGACAAGCGATGACGATGATGCTACTGAAGTTTTCACGCCCATTGCTCCTGTTAAAAAAAACTCGAAGAAATTTTGTTTTAAAAAACTGGTATACATTTTCAGCTAATCCTGTTGTGTTAAAGATTTTCGCGAATTTTCATGGCGGACTGATTTTTTTACTTCCATTTTAGCCACTTTATCTGTTTTCTCTTTAACATTACAATTATCTGTGTCGTAAAATTAAAAAAATAATTAATGTCAATTACCAAAAATAAAGTGTAGGATGGGACATGAAAATGGTTTAATTATGCATGCATGCATGTTGTCAATGCCAATATCATATTAATCCATGTTTGAAAGAGTTCTATGTAGAACGTTAACAATGTCCGGTCCAACGAAGTAAGCAAATTGTATGAACGAAGAAAAAACAACGCTTACCGAATAGTTGCAGTTATATATTCTCGCTTATATTCAACGCATTCGCACGTCAAAACCACATGTTGATTAATTCTAAGCCAAGACACAAGTAGAAATAGAACGAATGATTCAAAATATGATCACTACCATGTGCAGTATGTATGGTTAGTATGTGGTTTTAATATTTAAAAACTCTTAACTTGACTCAATAATGAGACCTTCATATTGATTTTTATATATCCCAAATATATTGTCAAAAATCATGCAACATACGTTGGAGACATAATAACTAAAATGTAAACTACACACGCTAATCTGTAAAAAAAATGCAATGCACAATTTAAAGATAGATTCTAGAGACTTGTGCAGAAAAAAACGATGCACCAGCAAGCTTGTGTTCTTAAACTTTGTTTGCCATAAGGTAGCCGTTGTAATAAGCGGGAAGAACACTTCGCCAAAAATCAAATCACTTGCACTTAAGTCTTAATGCTTTTTAAATTATTTATTACATATCCAACGTGAATAACTAATCGTAAGAGCCAATTCCAAGTATTATAAATAGAAATACTATAAAAAGTTTTACAATCAACTTGATCCAAGGATGATTTGTTACGTAATATATTTTCTTCAGATAATACAGAGCACTTCTCTGCTATTTTATATAATCATCATATAATATTTGTGAAAACGGGTTAGGTTCGTATGCTCTTAAATTTATTTTTTATTTATTGCAGCTAACACACCTGTTAACAGTGGTAACACACAATTTTCAAGATAATGCGTCTATAAAATCCCCCAGTCATCCTTTCCATCTTCGTGAACGCCAGTTCGAGATATTGAATATATCAGGTTGAACATTTATTAATATCACGGTGAAATCCTACAGCGGCCTTTCAGCGGATTTTAGTTTTGTATCTCCAGACACTTTACACCTACCGTCGTCATTATTACCAATTAAAACTTTGCTAGATTTTTAAATGTTGGAAAGTACAAACTGGTTAAAATTAATTGATAAATCAGATAATTTGAGAGAATGATGATATTTTTTATTATTTTTACCTGATATTATGTGAGGCGAAAGCTATGGATCAAACTTGTATTTAAGCTCGTTACAGAAACAATAATAGTTAAACGACCGTTTATCTTTGTGCACAACATATTAGCAGTGTGTATAGAGTAGATAGCATGGGGGTTTTAAGGAGCTTGCATACAATCAAATCAAGTTGACCTTAATAGCTATACTAGCTTATGTGGATTCGCACAGCAAGTGACGTTTCTATCAAGGATCGCACACATTTTTAATTTAATTTTAAATATCATTAAATTTTAATTTTTTAGTCCAGACATTATGGACCATTTAAGAAGCAGTGCAAGGTTGTTTAGTTTAGTCTTTAGTATTGTGGCCAAACCTATTAAATTATTGACTTTGAGTTTAATTATGATTGTAGGCATTGTAAGTGGACATGTATGCAATAGTGCAATACTGTAAAGGCACAAGGCTTATGCACAGCTGCAAACTTCCACTTTAAATCGAATCAAGCCAACCTGTTATATCGCTCGTTTTATTTTCATTTTTCTTTTCTTCCAGCTAAAAAGCTAAATATTTAGATCTAGAATTTTTCAAGCTAAAAACTCGCATTTTAAGACTGTATTCCGGAGATAAAATTTAATTTGTCGCTTACAATATTTTTTTATAAATTAAATTACACCACTTAAAATTTCCAATTAAGAAATCCTTCAAAGAGAAAAGTTAGCATATTCTCTGAATTAAAAGTAGTAGGTTGCATTCTATATTCCATTTCTGCATAACATGCTGAAACCTGGGAATCACAATTTGGTCAGCTCCTATTCTTCCATAACCACAGCAGTAATTCCAGGACCCTCCGCTTACACAAGCAGCGGACACAACTGCAATCCACCAAAAGTTTTAAGGCGCCCATAAAGCACTTTACTACTGCTCAATCTACCCTCCCCCCACGAAGAAAATACTCATCTGAGCTTTTGCCACTGCATGGAAGGGCCTTCCGATGGGTGCTTCTATCCCGAATTTTCCAACCACAGGGCATGGGGATCATCTTCCTATTACCCATTAACTGGAATGGCGAAAGCGTTATTTCCATCGCACTGAGCCACAGGAAGAGTGCCTGCTTCAAAAACGTTTTCAGACTTGCTAGAAAGTAGTGCTTTTACTGCAAATACTAACACCTTCCCATCAGATTTAGTTTTGGAGGGGGACGAGGAATAACTTGAGAAAACAACTATTTATGGAGTAGCTACTTACATCATCGTAGAAAAACGTTATAATGTGTAAGCAATAACCGATTTTCAAAAAGAAATAAAAAATTAACACGTCTACTAAAAAAAGACTATTGTAATATTTCACCAAAAAAGTGGCATCGATAGAGTAGAGTAAAGATGAAATTAATGCAAGAGAATGAAATTCGAAAGATTGACTCCATTTGGTGAAAGACGCTTCGTTTTCACGTAATTCGGAACATTGGGAACGTAACAGTGTGACTTGATCAAAAACGACGCCAATAAATAAACATTTCGCAGTTTTGAGGAACTGATGTGGAAGGTTATAAATTTATGCAGATTCAAGACAGAGGATAGTAGTGATAATAGAATTTAGATCTATTAGACATGATGGAAACCCGTGCTTTACACTTGATGGAAAACAATATATATTCCTTTATTCCTTCCTACTCTTCTTCTGAAAAAATAGAAATCCGGTGGAATGGCATGATAGTATATATTTATGAAGCAATGAATAAAGCTTAGCATAGGTTGAGGGCATGTTGGTAAGGTACATATGGATAAAATTAAAATTTTATTATAAATGAACAATACTTCATGTAGAACCTACTAAGTATAGATGTGCGACGCAAAGTATCTATTGAGATTTTTAAGGAATTCGAAATAATTCTGCTGCTTAAAAAGATCAGTCATTTATATTTTAATTAATTCTGATAAAATTGTTAATTTATTGTTAATTTTATCCTTATAATTAAAAAGGTTATCATATGAAAATTATGAGAACATAGAATTATGGGTAATAATAATAGTAAAAAAAGCCGTAGATAAATGTGCATTGTAAGCTGGATGTACAACAGAAATTGTGGCACAAAAATGATATATGTGTGGCCAATGGTAAATACATTGAAATAAATTCGCCAATCAAATTGTATGAAGATCTTAACAATATTCAATCATCATGAGTTCTTCGAAGGAATGGAAATGCTAAAAATATTGTAAAACAAATAGGACTTTTTTCTCCGCACATTTATTTATTTTTATTAACACAAATCTATTAAAGAGATTCCATGCAATCACGAACATTTTGTGATGATAGAATATTAGAAATTGAAGATATTTACCTGTTATTTTATGAGATCCCTATCGAAAAAGAAATACGTATTATTGTTGTCTTGACATAGGTTTCAACAAGTTTTCAAGTTGAGGATGGGGGAAAGCAAAACAAACTGGAAACATGGAGTACAACAACGAATCAACTTTCCTTGATTTTATTCCTCATCCACTCAGCACTACCACCAGCTCTTCTCTTCAACGGTTCAGTGTTCTAGTGTTCAAAATTGTGTACGAAATAGTATTTGACGGCGTCGCAGTGCTAAATAACGATCTGCAGAATAATAATATTTGCGGTGATTTTTTGGTAATTTTGTAGAACTTTTTATAAGAAGTGTTTATCAGAAAGTTTTATTAAATCACTAAGCAAACAATTAAAGCTATTTTGAAAGGAAGGGTATTATTGTATTTAATTCATTTGATTAGGTAGATACATATTTCCATACTTGCCATGCCTAAAATAAATCGCTCATACCAACCGCATATTATATCTAAAAACTACTCAATCCAACATCTGAAAACTACATAACCTGGTGAGGATCTTTCTACAAACATACCAAGGGCACCCCAATTGGAAGTCCTCTTTCACCAATCTTAGTAGATGTTTCTTCAAGATATGGAAATTAAAAATATTCCAACTCTCAATCACATAAATAAATGGACTAGGATGGTAGACGACGTATTGTCAATTGTAAGAAAGAATAAAGAAGAAGAAGTGCTAGAAACTCTCAATAATTATCGCAAGGATATCCAATTCACAATTGAAAAGGAGGAGTACAACAAATTGAATTTTCTAGATGCAACACTAACTAAAAACTCAAACGTTCCATTGGCCATAAAGGTTTACCGAAAACCCACACACACAGCAATCGTAATTTAGACTTCACACCATCAACGTAGCCAAACACTTGCGGTAATAGACTCTCCAGTAACTAGAGCAGTACGTATTTGGGATTCGGAATCCATCAATGATGAAATTCTCTTCATTCCGAAAACTTTACTACGAAACGGCTTCCCCATTTCAATACTTAAAAAAAGAATTCCCTTAATTCCAAATCGCCGTTTCGCCAAAATCAAATTTGCAATCACAATCCACCAATACGAAAGATGAAACAAATGGTGCGCAATTCCGTTTATTGGTGCAGTAACATACGAGATCGCTGGCATTATTCGCCGAGATTTGAACCGAGAATTAGGATATTTCACTGGTATAAAACTAAGTCAAAATTTAAATAACTTCAAAGACCTATCACCACCATCAAAGCTATCTGGAGTTTACAAGATTGACTGTAACTGTGGATAAATATACAATGGAGAAATAAAACCTGAATAAACGAAAAAGCAACCATGCTGGCGACCTACGAACTAACCGAATCATACAATCCGCGCTAGCTGAACATGAAGCTACAGGTTCAAATCACACAATAAACTTGGACTCTATCGTCCTGCTTTGTTTTGAAAAGACGATGGTTCCAAAGGACTTTCAAAGAAGCAATCTTCATACGCAAAAGTCCTAACAATCTGAACAGAAACAATGGACATGATATCAGCTCTTGGTTACCACTTGCTCTAGATTTAATATAAACAAAAAATAATAAGTTTCTCATTATAATAATTTTATTATAAATCAATCTGATTTATGTTCTTAAAAATTCTTTTACTGTTTTTACTCTTAAAAAAGCTAACGGAAAGTTAACGAAAGCTTGAGTTTTAAATAAATATATCAACCTGCTTTACCAAAAATGTCTACTATCTTATCATTTTTAGTGCATTCATAATCAAGCGAAGTGATAAACATTTTAATTTAATCCTCATTTACGATAAATACTGCAATATTTATGAACGTTTTAGGCGTTTAAGCAATCATGCACTTTATTATTGTGGCACACCTCTAGAAAAAATTACATCATCAAATTAGGAGAAATATAACAGAATATTTCATATTGTACATTGTAGCAATAAAACTGTTTGTTTCCTCTCATCTCTCATTGTGTGAATTTTTATAATTTTAAGTATTAATTTAATTGTTACTAGTATGGGTGATAAGCCAAGATAAGGTGGTAGAAAAGGAAAACTTTTTGCTATGCATGTTATCAATGCCATTTAAACTTTATTTAGAAATAGTTTAAAAAACTCCTGCTAGTAATAGATAGTCACAGAACCGGTACGTCAGTGATGTATCATACAGCACAAAGACACGAGAAGAAATTTCAAGATTTTAATTTGAAATCTTAGTTTCTTAAATTATTCATATGTAATCATATATTCGCATGCACCTTTAAGGGAAGCATTTCCAAATAACTGCACAAAAACTCTGACTGACTTTATTTTGATCGCAAATAGACTACTTTTACTTTTATTTTTACTTCTCTCCTCGCTAATTTTAATGTTAGTATCATTGTATCAGTAGCATATACTTGTGACTTGTGATCAAGTATGTTTATCATTGTAATCACAAGAATTAAGGAAACAAAACAATTTAAGCTGCCAGATAAAGATACACTATTAAACACATTTAAGTAATATGAAAATTAAGAAAATCAATAAGTGCCAGTTTGAATACACTAGAGGAATTACATGTCCCTTTTACTAAATTTTTTATGGCACCATGCCAGTTATTTCCGTCTTTACTACGGTTGCTAAACACATCAACTCTTAAGTTATTAAGAGTTGATGTTTAAGTTATTAATTAAGATCAGTGACAAACTCCTGTATTATAAAAAATTGTTTTAATATGCTTGTTTTCAGTGGCACATAATGTTTTGACCCTGCTTTAGGACTTCCAGCACACTAAAGATATGTTTTGTCTATTAAAAGTAGATTTTGAAGGAAAAAATCGAATCAGAATACATCTAAAACGTAGACAAAGAATGAATGATCGGCAACGGTCGCGGTCCTATGAACTTTTCGTGTATAACGTATGAAACAGTTTTTTACGCTGATTACGATACATACAACCGTTTTCCCGAATGGGCTCATTTTAGGGCACTTACGGCCGGTTTAAAAAAAGACACTTCACTGAATTATAGAGGATTTTGTTACTCTGACCAATCCGAATAATTAATGTTTCCATATCTGTACCATATTTATATCCGCTTACTATTATGTAAATAAATGTAAATTTATCAAATATATTCGATTGGCTTGTTTGTCTGTATGCCTGTCCGTTATTCTGTCCGTAAATGCTATAAAGTTGCTGTAAATCAATTTTCTGCCAAACTTGGCTCACTTCATGAAGCTTAGCATTAATCATACAAAAACAAGCGGCGGTCTTAACAAATTAGAAATGATAACTCTAAAATTTCGTCGAGAAATTCATATACTTTTAAATGTCAATTAAACAACAATCCAAAATGGATATTTTTGGGGAAATCAAGCATTTCGTCATTAAATTCGTTATCTTCGTCATTTAATTACTAGGTAGGTCGCTGTAATATCCGAAATCATGTATTTTCGCATGTTCTTGATGCTTCTATTAAATTATTTCCACTTGTTCAAGACTAGCGTAGTCGTAGATTAGTACTTCCTTGGGGAGTGGAGATGACAGAGAACATAATATATTACAAGATTCAGAGATGGTACATGACTTCCAAATAATTTCTTTTTACATATTCTCGCATTTGCAGGCGCTTTTATTAGTTGCTGAAAGACTAACCCCAGTTACTGAACCTTTGAATCAGGGAGGCTTTCTTGTCTCGTATTGGTGTCTCTGGTAACAATTGAATTCAACTTCTAACCACCACTCTCGAAAATGCGAAAAAAGTTCAATACAAAATCCCAAGCTCAGTTCTAGTTTAAAACAACGCCAGAATTTTTTTCGTTGGTTGAAATAAAAATGCTACGCTAAGAAAGATGTTGTGCACTGACCCGGAGTTATACCTGTTATTTCTACACTTTGAGCAAAATCTATGTTGGGATTGTGTGATCTATATTGTGTGTGTATTGTGGTCCTTTAGAAGCTGATTTTTTTGTTGTTATTTTTGTAATAGCGGTTCTATACAACAAGGCATTATTATTTGTAAAGTAACGAATGGCAATTAAGTTTATTATGTGTCAATGCACTCTTTTAAGATACCATCTTAATTATTGGGAAAGCTTGGACACGATTAGGAACTTTTGTAACTTTCTCAAGATTTGTCAAACTCTTAAATCTTTCCAATCTATTCTTTTGTAAAATTTTCTCTCCCTCGCAATTTGCACTTTATTTTTACAAAATTGTTATAAGCGTGTCTTGCATATTCTTCGGAAATTTCCCCAAGTAATGGGATATTTGTCATCATCAAATTTGGAGCCCCCCCCCAATATTTCATATTTATATATTCCACATTGTAGTATTGAAACTGTTGTGTCCTCTCGTCTCTCACTGGGGGCAGAGCAGCGTGACAATTTGAAGCAATTTATTATTAACTACTAAAATGGGTAATAAGCTGACCTAAGGTGGTAGAAAAGAATATGAAAGAAAACACTGTATTATGCATATTATAAATGCCATTTATACGTTAGTGCTAATTCAGTGAAAGAGACATCTTAGTTGTTAGACCTACATGCATCCAATATCAATTCAATATGCACGTCTTAAGTGCCACAAATACCTTTGACCCTGCTTCATCACACTATCACACTTCACACATTTAGATGTGAGTGTTCTGCCTTGCCGACAAATTTGTGATACACATAAAAATAAAATCAAGATAAGATCCTGTTTATTAAATTATACTGAACTTGACAGTGACTCTTTATTTGATCCAATCCTAATAAATTTCATAATCATTAAAAAAATAATATTATAGTTTTGTGTAACAATGAGAAAAAATAAATCAAATCACATGAGGTACTTTTTTTAAACAAGATGCAACGTGAATTTTTAATGGAAAATGGGACATCATATGTAAGGTATAACAAACGTAAATCAACACCAACAATATAGAGCAACATAGATAAAACTGTTTGTCGAGCATTTTAATTTCAAACTTTAAAATTTGTCATCATGTTCACAAACCGATGAGTTGTAGGCAGCAATGTGGACTTGTGACAGATGTAATAGTGCGTTTCCACCCCAGTCACTTCAAAGGTTCGTGAAGTCACGATTATAAAAAACTGACTGGTTCCCTTTGAAAACCCTCCTCTGATTTCTTGGACTCCTCCATACTTTCCTCCCTTTTGGTTAGCGCCGTTTCTTCTAGCTTGTCCATTCGTAGGAGACCCGTCAGTGTTTCATGGAGATCAAATGGCGTCTGTAAACGGTCCGTGTTTCCTTTCAAATTTTCATAAGCTCGAGAATACTTCTATTGGAACCTCACAGGCATCATGAAGTATAAAAACGGTAGTGCCTCCTCTAGGTCCCCCTTCATAAAATTATGAATTTCACCACATTCTTATTCCGTGGTTGCAGGCAGACCACGTATTGGCTGGTGGTATCAAGTATTGGCGTATCGTATTGGCTGGTGCCTGTATATTAAACTCTAACAACTAAAAAAGCTATAATTTAAATACTTTCAAGTTTGATTAAACCCAGGCATTTTCCAAATAAGGAACTTAATTTAAGCTTGTGATTAATTTTCCCGGAACAATTTGCTATGATGAAGTGCGTATAAAGCTTTGCAGTTTTTAAAAACTTCGAAATTATTTTCTAGTTTGGTTTTTTAAAGAATTCAAGGGAAAAACCATCGAACAAGTAGTTCTCATGAATTATCCGAGGGTTCCACTTCCTCGACATTCAGCGCTGTTTATAAAGGGGGTCCTTAATTTGCTATAGTTAACCTATAATCATTCATACATATAACATATTTCTCAATGTCTTCCCCTCGATAAGATCGTTTAGTGCAGGTCTCAGCTTCAGTCATTTGCTTATCACAACTAGGTTGTTAATCTTCTTAAAAATCAAGTTTTATCTACAGGGGATAGATTTGGTGCATTTCTCAGCTGGTTAGATCAAGCAACAAAAGTCATGCTTAAACCAATGAGAATTTTTTTTTGTTTTTTAGACATAAAATGCACAAGTAATCAAAAATCCAGGGTCTGGCTAAAACTCGATTCTTAAAAGATAAATAGTAAAGTTTGATTTAAAACATAAAAATTGTGTTGCACAAGTTTACTTATAAGGTGGACAGAGGCAAAATACATAGCCTATCCCTTCAACAATTTACAATTACAGTAGAGAAAAATCGTTGCAATTTTACTTATATATTATGAAAGGATCTTCCACGCCTCCACATAATTTCATCAAAGCAATTCACTTGCACTTTAAATGCGCGATGACCATCTGCTGGTATTGAACGGGGAATAGAATTTTTCCATTCTTGTCTCCTTCTCCCATTTAAATGCTCTACAAGAATTACCCGTTCCTTCCACTAATTATTTTTATGGCAACATGCATGTTATTTTCGTTGTAGCCACGGTTGCTAAACGCATCAAAACTCTTTATTTATAATATCAGTGATAAACCTTTGGGTTATAAAAATCATTTTAATATGCACGTCTTCATTGCCATAAATATATTTTTGCCTTTGTTTGATATATGTACACAATGATAGATGCCAAGGTTACTGTACGATGAATGTGGTATGAATAAAATGAAGGATGAATCAACAACTATACAATATTGTATTGCCCATGGCCTCTCCCAACTTGTCGACATTCTCTGCCGGAGTGTACGCAGGGCTTCCCGGAAAGAAATTTTAATCTATTCTTTTTGTGAAGCGAAGCTTTTTTAAACTTTTGTTTTGAAGTTCGGATTGTCCACTAGGTAGTATATATGAAACTAGTCTCACTTTAGGTAACTTTAACATCTTTTTGAATGTTAGTTCGATATATTGAATATGACGTGTTGAGCACTTGTTTAAATCACGGCAAAATCCTATGTCATCCTTTCAACTATGCTTTTACTATTGTATGCATAGAAACATTTCACGCAGTCCTCATTATTACCAATCAAAGCTCCCCCTCCCATCACAGTTCAAGGAAGGCACCTCCCCACTATCCATTGCCAGGAATGGCGACTGCGTCAGGCTCATCGGTCGGGAAGGTGCCTGTTTCAAGTTTGTTTTCTAACATGAGTACCGCATTCCTCCCTTCATGATTAGTTTTAGAGGGGGAATAGGAGGAACTTTAAACAACAGCAATTTATGGAGTAGCTATATACATGGTAATAAAGAAATCGTAGCGTAATATCAAAAACTGTAAAACAAATAAAGCGTTTAATCGTTCTTCTAAAACATTTGTACCGTTGAAAGAGTAGAGTATAAATGGAAAAGTTAATGCAAATAAAATAATTAGATTAAAAATTTGGACGATAGAGTAAGGATTTAGTATGCTCTTACTTTCAGCAGCGTTTGCACCCTAATCGGAGAATTTATAACAGATGGAAGTGTGGCTTGATGAAAAAATGCCTGTTAATATACTATTTGCAATTCAGAAAATTCCTGACCAATAGGGCATTTGAGCTACGGCTTCGTTACATTCCAGATGATTGCAGTTATAGAAGAAAAAAACCTGTTACCCATGCAGAGTTCTGCGTTCTCAACCTCGACATCCCCACATTTTGCTGTCCAACTTCCAACAGAGTGGCAAAATAACTCGTGGAAGCATATCTAAACATTGTGAGCTTTCAGTAAATTTGCAAACTAAAATTTATTCATGAACACAGATAATTAATATTTTAGCTTTGGATTTGTAAAATTAGGACATTAAACCTAGCTATCTACTATTATCTGGCATTGTGAATCATTTGATTATCTTCAGCATAAATATAATTATTCACCGGTACGGGTTCAGATGACATGCTACAATTTATGTAAAACATTTTTCATGCATGTTATCAATGCCATTTAAACTTTGTCCCTTGTCTAATTTAATGGGTATACACACAGGTCTTAAATGTTCTCTGTTCAGACGGAAAACCAGTGAATTTATAATACAGCAAAAAGTTGTGTCAATTAATGCAGTAGGCAAGATAACTAAGCTACTGCATAATCAATTTAATACCAAATTCATAAACACTAATTCCCAATCTCGACATGTTTAATTGTTATAGATGGGAATATCTGCAATTTAACAGATGCTCTCTTCCTTTTAGCGGATCATTGCTATAAAAACTGCTTTATTAAGTAGCTGAAGCTATGAAGCTGCTTATTGCGATCACGCTGTCCGTCCGTCTGTCCGTCTGTCTGTCCGTCTGTCCGTCCGTATCCTCCATAACTCCTAACTCCGTTTACTTAGAAAGCTCAAATTTGGTACACAGATAGCTCCAAGTCTCAGCATCTGAATGCTCCAAGTTTCGTCCCGATCGGTCAACCCGGGCCCGACTTATGGGCGATACCGTCGACCAAGAAATTTTTCTATACAGTAT
>JAQIWO010000700.1:0-12791 GCA_034695405.1 Entomobrya muscorum | reverse complement strand
AGAGATCGTTTGTGGTTTCAATTCATTCAGCCCACGTACATTTACGTTGTTACACCTTGTTCATCGTCGCGTACTACCACACACAGCATTAAGTGCACCTAATAATATTTTTTCTCTACACGTATGCCAACTTATTGCATAGGATAATTGAGCAAGTCCTGACAGAAATATTTCCTCTCAGTCAGCCAAACTGTGCATCGTAAAAGATGACTAAGAATGGCAATAATAGGTATATTTAATATGTGTATCTGATGCAGAACAAAAAAAATGTTCGTCCTTTTTAAGTTCGGCCTGACTAGAGCTGCCAAACTAGTAAGAGGTACAAACGTTATTTATATCCTGTGTACTACATAACCACCAACATGCATTCATATGTATCCTCAGATTCATAAACTGCCGATGAGAGAGAAGAGAGGCGAGTGTACGTACTGGTACTTGTGTGCATGTCAGCAAATTCTTCTTTGTAAAAAAAACTTTCATTTCGCTCAATTTCACAATTTACAACAATGCACACCTCCATGCTGCTGCTGTCTGCTTCTAGACACGGAGTACAAAGTCAGCACAAGTTCGTAGCTCTCTGAAGTTTAAAAGTTAAACAGCAGATAAGACAAATCACATAACTTCATCGTACTTACATGCTGTTTGCTTATCTTTTAAGAATACTAAAACAGTCCTACACATATACAGAAACACGTTGTAAGCACGTAAGCAAGACTTCTACCACGGTACTGATTTTAATTATTAGATAACTAGTCTTGTCAGTAAAATACAGCAGGAGAGTACAAGTAGGTAGCGCATATTAGAGTCAAAACATTTGCTCACGTTTGCGTATAGAAAGGGAAAATTGGCAAGCCGCATTATTGTGAGAAGTTGAAAAAACACATGACCTTTCCTTGTTGTATCTATCGACATTTTTTAGCTGCCTAATATCCAAATTAGTGGGCTGATTATGCAAACATCCTACATCCTACAGTGCAACTTTTCACAAAATGCGACGTAGTCAAGTCATCATACAGCTCTATACACAGCCAGTGTAGCAGTCACAATCACAGTATTTTGAATGCTCTTAATATATCTATACCTTACTTGGTCTTTACTTGTTTGTTACCATTTTTAGCTCTCCAGCATAAAACACGAGAAGCAAAAGTATTCTTAAAGAATGTCAAATGGTATGGTGTGGCGAAGTGGCATTGCATGCTATGAAAATGTCATATTCCATTCGACCAAAAATATCATCGTTTGTCATCAACTGTACATTAGTCATCTCATCTCACACAAGACGTGGATATAACTTATTTCGGAACATTATCATCATCATGACCAGACTGAGGGCAACTGCAACTATTAGTCAACTTCTTTCCTTTCCAGAAGTCTCATCAGCAGCGTTGGTGCTGATCATGCAATAACGGCATGTGTAGCTCTACCAATACATTCCTATTTAACAAGCATATATTCTCACTCAACACTACTTGCGCTTAATATATAAGGGAGATAATACTACGACAAAAATATATATGAAAGCAATAGAATCCGACTTAAAAATATTTAACTTAGACTTTTGGACCTTTAAGAAAATTCTTGAAGAAAAAAAAACATTTTACTTCTCCATTATCTCATCTTCTTTCCATTCTCCGACCATTCCATTCCATTAGTATAATCAGCTTTTTCTGTCCTCGTGCAGCATATGCAACTATGATTATCGCAGAACGATCCCGCTTCTATACTACTACTCCACTTCGTCCTCGTGACTTTAGCAAGAATTTCTGTATTGTAAACTGATTATCATGTGTATGTCCTGTATACCTAAAGTATTTTTTCTCTTTTAAAGCTCTGGTCTGTTATAATATTCCTGTTTTCTATTTGAATAAACAGCGCCCTTATAAATATACTTCTGCTTTAGATTTAAGTCATAATATAATAGCGTTCATTTTTACTTAAGTCGACACTTCTTGCTCTGTTTAAGCGCATCATATAAATAGATGGCAGCAAAAAAAATTATTTAGAGCATTTAATCATCCATATCTCCAAAAGAGGGCTAAATGGTTTCTTAATAAGTCTTTTATTGGAAAACTTGTGTTTGCTTTTCTGCGTAGTAGGTTCTCTATTTTTAATATCTTGACCATTAAGATTGATTTATGGGTTTATGACGGAGTAGGAAAATGAATACGTCTTCTGCATGACGAACTTTTGACTTCATTGGAATGTTGCGTGTTATCATTAAAAGGTCTTTTAGAACATGTAAACGCGTATATACCTACCCTAGTTTGAATACAAACTGCGTAAATATAAACGTAAACATTAAAATGTGCTTTAAAATTTTCCCAACCATGAAAAATATCAAAGAAAGAGCGCTCGCTCCCCATTTATTTTTTATTGAATTAAAAAAATAGTTGATACACTGACCTTCAAGGCGACCGTCATCTTCGTCTTGAGTTTACAAAGTAATGTAAATAAGAAGTATGTATGTTTTAAAATGTGTTCCTGGAACATTTACTCATTTATTTTGAGTGAATAAGTTCATTATACAATTCACAAATCATTTTTTTCAATAAAAGTAATCGCTCGTCAAAAGCTAAACACTCTTTCGTAATAATAATAAAAAGACAGAAGTTAAAGAGTAATGACTCATTTCTGGAATACATAACGTAAAATATTAAATCAGCTTACTAACACATGTCGAATAACATTCCTCTAAATATAGTTAAAGCGATAATACAAAAAATGCAGGGTCATGTTAGTATGGCATCGTCGCAAGATGAGTCAAACTCAAGAGATCATAAATAAATGTGGAGCAGCGGAACAACTACTAGCAAGCAGATAGGTACATAAATCATGCATCATAGCCGTGTATTTAGGAATATATGCAAAAAAAGCTTGATCTGTAGCCACCACTTTGCCGAATGACCATCGACCAGATTAAAGAATGACAGCATCCATCAACCATTTCTTGTAACTTGCAAGTGTGGATGATCCGTTGATTTGCAGCTTGTGATATGGTACGTGATGTGATGTGGGTTATCATCAGCGTGAAAGATGTTGAGAAATGAGTCACAAACAAACAAGTTAAGGACTATTAAGCAAATTGTTTTCTTTGATTATTCTTGCTCTTCCGAGCGGCAAAATAATGCGAATTGAAAGTACATATACCGACCTTATGACACATGATCTTGTAGTGTCACAGTAATTGAATGATATAATCAATCGAACCGCCTAGGATTACCGTGCTAAGATATGTATGTACACATAACAAATGCATACATTTACCTAAGCATATGTATACTTACTAATATGTATAAAATATATAATATATAATGTTTACCAATTTTTAATACCAATATTTCAAAACCGATGAATTCTAAGCCCATATTGTTGGAATGTTGTAGAAAAAGCATACCAGGATCATAACCAACGTCTCGCTTCCTTCAAGAATAAAAGGAGATTGTCAATCCCAAATGACATTCGATTTCCGATATGACAAAACTCACTAAACCATGTTATAATACATATAAAGCATTATATGTCAACTGGGTACACAGATGGTTTTGTGTGTCGTGTCAAAAAAGCTTTCTTGGCACTTTACAAGCTCTGACGGAGGGATCATATTCCTTCGATTGTCAATTTTATTCTTCCAAACAAGAAAGAAAAACAAGTTTCCACGCTTCCTTACGCAACCTGCTGCAAAGTTCATGTTTCTCAATGTTCCTTATAACCAAAACGTGTTACTATATAAAACATATAGAACATGATTTGTTAACTGCTACTCATATACTCACGTCATAACTCTGGTCTTTGCTCTGGTTTCATCGTTGCACTCCCAGTCAATCCCAATCAATTGACAGGGAACACAAGAACCAAGCTAAGTAAATAATCTTGGAAAAGAAAGAAGTTTAACCTAGTGTTTGACTATGTGACTGCTCCTGTCAAAAACGTTTGCTCAATTTTCTTCCAACAGCCATTGTTATCAAAGTGATTTCAGAATAAGCACGCAACAATATTAATAACAGAACCTTCCGCTTTCTCTGATTATTTTCCAAAATTGAAACTGGAGAGTGATAATTTGTACTCCAGAAAGAAAATAAATAGCAAGTTAGTATGAAAGATTTAGAAAGTTACAGTGTTCAAATTTTGCTTCTGAAATTGATTGGACCAGTCAGACATCCAATTATTACGTTTAATTGGCGAATTTAATTAAACTTAAGCAATTTAAAATAGCTGAAACTTAGGAAAGATTTATCAATTTCACTTAAGTCTGGCTGGGTCGATAACACTATGCTTTCTCGCTTATACTTTGGCGTCCTGCTTTCAATTTCATTTAAAGAAAACTCTAGTAGACAAAGTGGAAGAAAGTCTTTCCCCCAAGCGCGACCTGAGTATAAAAAGTTGGGTGTTAAAAAACTAGGTATATACGCACGTCCAGTACATATGATTGGCTAATTTATACTAATATCCAATGTGTGATGAATGTTCTTTCTTTTATCTTCCTGAATCACTAACTAGCTGGAAGGCGACTCTACTGTCTGAAACTTATAATGAATTTAAATATTTTTGCCCAGTAAAACAATTCGATAAAACGAAAGCCTTCTAGCTATTCTTCCAGCACCTTTTACTTCAACCATCTGTTTCCGTTTGTCCCGATTTCATAATTGCTGTAATTATGCAAAGATATTAAAACAACACACATACCTTCATCCTATTCAACCTACTTCACAACGTTAACTCATTGCTTCCGCCCTACACCAACGACCTTCTGCGTGTGTTCAAAACTGTTTCTTCGGTATCAACACGTTAACCATGATGAACGGGCGTGATGATGCAACGCTGGCTGGAAGTCTGTAATTAGCCAGCCTACAAGTAAATATGTCGTTAATCATGGACTGCACAAAGAAACATTCTTCTTTTCCATCAAAGCCATTGGAGCACACAAAGTATACCTAGTCAGTAAGTTGTACATCAATGGTTGCCAGCTGTAGAAACAAGCTACATAATATCTTGATGAGATTAATGCTGCGAAAATCCTTTGCTACTACAATCAGCTCTTTCTTCCAAGTAGCATGGCATGAAAATAAACCCGATAATAAATTAAAATTCTACTGGACTGACGCGTAGATTATTCCCTCGACATAATTGAAAATCCTGGAAGAATATCTCATTTTGTATAGGTAAGTATCTACTTCAAATTCAACACATTGTTATGCACTCCTCCAGTTGTTCTTGAAACTCCCATACACTTCGTGCCAAAGTACCAAGATTCCAGAATATATAACACCATAAAAAGGGCAAAATCTAAATAAATAGCAAGAGACTATTGCGTCGTCAAAATATGAACAAGGTGGGTGGCATCCGTTCTATCTCGTTATATACCTACATAATATCCATGTTATGGCCTTTTTTTCATTCAAACCCCCAAATTGAATGCACCCCTTTAATCCAAGATGTCAGCAGTCAGCTCATAAAACATGGTCTTTCGCGGGCCTTATTCAGTTGTTGTATGCATGGGTATCATCGTGGTAAATAAAATACGAAATAAGAATTGAAATTAAATTAGCATCATGCAGTGCCCTAGCTCACAAAAAATCTCGTAATTCTCTGTTCTCTTCTTCCATCATCTGGATTTACGGGGAAAATACTGCGGCTGTATGTTGCAGTATATAAATCAAAATGAGATTCATGTCTAGACCTTTTCTTCCACATCTTTTTCTATTTATAAGTAATCTATGTATATATGTGTCTTCTATTTCTCCTGTCTCCACAAGCGTAAACACAACTACAATACAAGTGACCTTACTGAATTTATATTATCAGCAGAGCGAAGACTTCTTTTAGAAAAAGAAAAGTGCTTCCAAACACCAAAACCAACTTTGGTATGCCTCTGTGCTCAGAATACATGAAGAAACTTTCTACTCCATTTCAATTCATTTTTCATGCTAATGCCCAAAAAATGCACTTGTACTTCTGCTATAATCCTTTTACCAAAGGGTTACGTTTAACTTTTGAAAAAAGGAAGGGGCATACAATGAGCTCGTTACGAGTGTAAAGTTATGTGTGTGCATGTAAACTTCTACACACACAATATTGTGCATACATTTAGATACAATGCCAAAAAATCAACGTGCATCTCAACCTCAACCCTTCAAAATACATTCAAGATTTTATTCCACCATTCTACTGTGTACAGCATGGACACAAGAGTCACATTAAAAAACCACATGATCAAATATGGATCAAGAAGAAAGGTCGCTCGAGTGAAAAAAATGTGTACATTGTAACTGTAAATATAACCTACGTGGCATATAAGATTTAAGAATGCACCACGCTTTGCTGCTGTATTGTTGCTTCTTTCCAGTGTTCTTACTGGAAACTGGACAGAAAGTACAAAAAAGAACTTCCTTCTTCTCCAGACCAAGAGTGGACTCTAGGGCTTTTCCGTCTACTTCATCTATCTTTATGTAATGATATCAAAACTCCCAAGTAAATAGACGGCAGACGAGGACGATAGAACGAGATATTTTTGTCTTGCTTCTTCGATGTGTTTTCTCACAAAACCCACCACTAAAAAAGTGGTGTTCTCGATTCTTCCTCCTTCACGAGTTTCTTGCAGTAATTCCACCAACGTCAGAAACTAACTCTATGTATCCACACGTATAGTCTACGACAACAAAAAAATACAAAACTAGTGCAATGTACGACCAACCACCATCGTCATAACATGAAAGAAAGGCATAAATTCCTTATGTGTGTGTACAGAGACAAGATTCCTTTTTCCTCCTATTCTATGTACACTTCGTGAACACGCACACATGTGCATCATTCTTTCCTCTTCCTCAAGTTGTAGTAATACATAATAATAATCATATAATAATGATAATATAATACAACACAAAAGCAACGGGACGATGCTCTTGCTCTCTTTCAATATAATCCATTATTATAAAAAAAGTAAAGTAGAAAAGGTCTCGGTCCAGGTCCTACACTAAAAAGAGATTTTTCTTCTTCCATATATTCGTCTTCTTCTTACTTGCTACTTATTCTCTTCTACTTGATCTATGTGATTTCTTATTCTACAAGTCTTCTCATCCATCCATCTCTCCAAGCGTTTATGTTATTGCAATACCATCACAATAACGCTCTTTTACACTCTATATCATTTCTAACATAAATCTACACCACTTTTTTTTTTATTCTTCTCTCCGTTTTCTAGGAATTCATTTTTGAATATATTCCTCATCTCGATTCCAGCTTCAATTCAAAAGTTATATTATGTAGAATACACAGAAGCAATCAGACAAACTCATTCATGCCACGCTAGACAAAATGTACAATTTTTTATACATAATGCACCAACAAATCCGAGAGTGCTGGATAGAGAGTGAGTGTGTGTGATATATGAGTGTATATTAATAAGAAGAATGCATGGCTCACTTATCCAATATGTAATCTATATTTTTCTTCTTTTTCAAGAAAAAAATCTTTTTGGTCTTCCTTTCCTCCTTCTCTTGTACAAAGCTCCGTTACTTATGTGATATGCTTGTTAGAAGTTTCAATTCAAGTAAAAAATAAGGATGTTTTGTAAGTGCCGGTAGTAAGAAATCGTAGTAGACATATTATTAGTGTACTTCTTTCCTTACACGTTATATATTTATTAAAGCTTCGTTTACAAGATTCACGTTCAAGGGATGCACACATCGGATTATAGAGCCATGCTTGTTGAGGAGGAGAGTCGGCATGTTCATATCTTGAAATAATATATGGGCTCCCATTATTGTCACCATTAAACAACTCTAGAATGAGCAGTGTAAAAAAAGAAAGGTGAGGGGAATGCGTAAGGTATGTATGTATGTGCATCTTGAGGTTACATTCCCACATATTTGCTGCTGTGCTATAGTAATAAAAAAAAGCAAAAATGCATATAGGGGTATACGAACATCCCCTTATATGAGGTAATAATAGCGTCCTTATATACAGTATAAGTAGGAATGAGTTTCTGGTAACAATAAACTCTTGTTTCTGTAATAGTTTCTCCCAATGAAATTTGTTGTTGGTTGCTACACAGTAGTAAAAAACGTGGATCCTCAAGTGCTTCACAAAAATGGCATAGAGGTACATATACATTTACAGAAAACTTGTGTATGCACAGGCCATTAGATTTTTGGATAATGCTCCATCCAATGTGCATAATGTTTATGTGTGCATTTTTTCTAAAAATAATTCCTTCTAGCAGAAATATTTTCCTGTTCCTGTTAAAAACAACATCACTTAATCCCTTTTTATTTGGAGCCATAAGGAGAAACTCCATCAACTCATAACTACCAACAATAATAGTACTATTCAGACATCTTTATTTAAAAAAACAGCTATTATGTTGCTGGGCTTTTGTCGGCGAAAATCTTAATCCACACGCCCAATATCCGTAATTGGGGAAAACTGATGTGTATCTGCCTACCTACAGCCTATATAGTATGTTCGTACTTTGTACACACTATTTTTTAACTTTTCCTACAATTTTTTTACAATATCTTATAACACCTTCATGCATGTGAGTACGTGTCTATGTTATTGACATAAAGTTATACCAATATGTACATACACACGAAGTAACAAAAAGACAACAACCTTTATCATATCGTGTAAGCAATACAACCGGAAATGTATTTTTTCAAAAATGTTTCAAACACATGACGTGCTTTAAACATAATTTTTCAATATTTTCAACTTTTCATTGTTTATTAAAGTGTTTATTAGTCTCCAATATTCAGTTAGCAAACATCAAACTAATCATGCCAGAAGGGTGGCTGTATCGAGCACCTGTGAGAATTCTCTCTTTTGCACGAGTAGTGAATGAATGCACTTATATAAGCTTCACTTCACCTCTGCTACAAGCCAACAGATTAGACGAAACCAACAAAATTCAGCATACAAATCCAATGCCATAAGTACATTGTGTGCACATTATCATGCCGCATTAACTTCTCAATTGAAATTTCACCTTCCCCACTTTCAACTGACACAAATGGAAAATGAAAAACATGGCGTGGCACAGCACGCGTCTAAGGGAGAAGGAGAACAGATAAATATCGAGGAAAACCAAAGTAATTTCATTTCCTGCTTTGCTTCTATCCCAGTGCCTGAGTGCCATAATCACCCCGGTTTACCAATTTACTCAAACTCACGTCACATCAACCCCAGAAATTTGTGAAGCATAAAAAACGTTAATCCACTGGCCTAAATGTACATGGGAAACCATAATATAGAATACATAAGTTCATATTCATGTTTATAGAACCAATATAGTCAGTAGCAATATATGGCATCTCATAAATCATCTTTCATCAATCGTAGCTGCCCTCATAGTCAACAAATTACGCATACATTTGCATACGATTTACAAGGCTACCTGTCCGTACCTATCATACCGCCATGTTTTTTAATGCATTTCAATTCAATTTCAAACTTTCGCGTGTTGCAAAACATTCCTGTCATAACAATTTACATTCCACAATACATTTAAAAATTAAAAGTGTGCATCATGAACATCATCTAGTCGCAAAAACTGTTGATGAAATGAAACGTGCGATCAAGGCTGTTACTAGTTGCTACCTTCACTGACCATAATAATAGCCTATATATGAGAGATTGGATTAATATAGGTACGACGCTTCAATTTAATATATCTTTCACTCTTCGACAACTTCAATACCTAATTTGCATTTCAAAAATATAGGTTGAGAGGAAGAACTGACTCGATGTAGTGAATGATAAGTGATATATACGCCATTAATTGACATGATACACCCTCAAATTGAACAATCGTGGCGAGCTTAGCCCGTGACTCGTGTATGAAAAATATTGGCATTTTCATTATCATTTCATTGCTAATGCATTTTAGATTTATTGTTGTCTGCATATTTCTCTGTCGATATATGATGTGAATTTATAATTAATTTTTGCGATGTAGCAATTCATAAAAACAACAATAAAGATACAATAGGACTAGGAACACATGGCTGTGGTGTGGTGGTCTCGAAGTCTTAAATGCGAAAGAAAAGGTAAAGAAATCTCACTCCTCAAATATAAGTAATCTACAAAATACCTATTACTTGTATGTGTAAACCTACTTTTGTGTTTTAAATTAAACTGCGCAGCTGATTTTTAAAATGTCCTTGATTTTTTTTCGTCTTATCATTAAACAGAAATGGTCTGGAATCTTAATGGAATATGAGGGTAGAGCGAACAAAGCTGCCAATGCAAATATTTCTGTTACCCTACTCTACTTCAACATAATCTAACGCAACCCTGACACCTAGAAACCTCTTGTCTGCTGCCAAACTTTAAAAATATGTTGGTAGATATATAATTTATGCTTTTTGATTCATGGGTTCTTTGATAATGCTTTACAATCCGCTTTTTTCTTTGTCTTTTGGTCTCATCTGCTATTTATCATCAAGAAAGACTGTATTGAAAGGTAACAATTACATTTTATACTGCAAACATGCCATTTTCCATATCATTATAAAATGCATATAAAAACTATAATAATAGTAATAATCAAGTATTATTACACCGTCACACGAAAAATAGTACTGAATGCAGCAGTGCATATGAAGTAAGTACATTCAAAGTTTGTATTTGTACTTATGCATACATCTTAAAATAAACCGGAAGCATAAAGTCACTGAGCACACATGGGCACGGTTACGGTTACAAAACGAAGTTAAGGTCACAACAATTTTCATCGTTTTCTAGCCTCCCAAAGGATTGCATAAACAAACAGCAACAATAACAAGATCCTCTTGACTAAAATTCTTATTTCCTTCAACCATAAACAGTACTCTTCAAATACAAACTGTTTCTCATATATTCTCATAAAAAGAGAAAGGTTAAAGTTTCGCGTTTTATAATACTTAAACTTGGTATATAATGTATGAGATCTTCTGTGTGCTTTACTTTTTTTTACTGTTTCTCCAAAAAAAGACTTTGTGCATTTCAAAAATAGACCCTTTCTTTTCCGCATAAACTGCACACCAGAGCGTACTATCTTCGTAAGACGGAACAGGAAGAAAGGGAAATCATGTTTGCTTCACGATATTATGTTACATATAAACTTTTCTCTACGGCCACGTTTGTATCATCGACTCTCTAGTTCATCCATCACTGAATTTCTTTTCCCCCATGCCATACCACCACTATCACCACAGCCAATGCTCCAAACACTTTTGTATTCACATGAGTTTTCTTTTCTCGTTCAGCATGATGCATTTTTCCAACAGCTTTCATATATACTCCAGCTAGCTTCACTAACTCCACTTGATAAATATGAATTTACAAAAAAGAAACAAAAATTTCTTGTCGACGAAGACGATCATGAGAGAAGATGCAAAGTTGAGCCTGGTGTAAACTGTAAACCATGCATGAGTTGAAAGAACGGAGAAAACTATACATACACAGACGCAAGATGCTAGCAAAACTCATGTTTTCCGATCCGCTTCACTATACTGTACTGTAACTGGAACGAGCTTGGGGGAATGAACGAGCATTATTCCGTAAAGGAAAGTTTTTTCTACATATTATGCGTGAGTAGCAGTATGTACACAAGTAGTTCCTTTCGCTTTGCTATACTTTCTAACAGATTCTACTTGAGTTGACTCAAGGGCAATGTACCATGAATACTCAGCACAAGCATGCTAGAATTATGCATAAGTATTATGATGACTTGTTACAAGGTCGTCACTGTAGAAAATTTGATTTCTCCATACAAAGGCTGTAAAATCTAAAGTGATATAGAATTGAGTAAGTAGACTAGTTGGAGGTAAATATTTTCTTCGTGTAGTCAGATATACTGCTCTTGCCCGAAAAGTATACTTATTCAGTATGGATTAGTGGTATTGACTTCTATTGAACATTTCCCAACCAGATCAGAAGATGATTCCATTTTATGAACGCGGACAATGAGGTTCGGGCCAACTGATTGAACATGATTGCTGATATTTTTGGAGTTAAGGCTTAATTAATGCAAATGAGGAGGTATGCTCGATGTTTCCTTATACTATCAAAGCTACTTTTACGCAAAAAAATTCTTGGCTTACCTCGGGTGAAGTCACTTCTCCATTTTTCTGCTTGTCCTCCTTCACTTTCTTTTCTCTACGGAGGAAGCTGAATCTACGGAAGGAGCGTTTCTTTTGAACCTTATTCTTCTTCTCTGATTCTTCCCCTTCCTTGGTAGGAGTAGTCTCTCCGTTCTGCTGCTGTGGCTCTTCCTTTGGCTTCAAAGCCTCCTTGGCGGCGTCAGAAACCTTATCCACTGCTTCGTTTGCAATATCCTTCATAAGATCCTTCATTTGCTCCTTGGCCCCCTTAAAAACGAGAAGAATTTTTTTAAAAAGAAACAGAAGTTATTAGTTTTCATTGTATTACTGCATATGCGAGGAAAACTTTCTGAGGAAAAATTAACTCAAATTTTCAAAAATGCTTGGCATTTCTTCACATCTTTTGATAGTTACATTTACATCACATCAACATCACCATCACGTCAGTTAGATAATCTTATTACTTTACTCAGCTCACAAAATGCTGCACCAAAAAAGAAGGAACACTTGCACGGAAACAGGAATGTGTCAAAACTCACGTCATCATCTCTTCAAGAGAAAAAAAAACCGTTTCCACTTCCACGTGTTGGAATAAAGCGCTCGTAAAACTCAAACTCTACATAACTGTAAGAAGTGTAAGTTGTGCAGCTTCAGATGAAATAACAACTGCTCTCCGCACAAGTCTTTTACTCTTCCTATTCCGCATTTACC
>JAQIWO010000699.1:0-12795 GCA_034695405.1 Entomobrya muscorum | reverse complement strand
AAGTACAAACAAATGTTTACTTTATTTTATCTTTGTTTTATTTCTCCAAAATTTTATTGCTACTATTAATAATACTATTATTTAACTCAAGAATGGCACAATTCATGTTGAGAAAAATATTAAAAGTACTTATATAGGCCAAACATAAAGTATTGAAACCAATTGTGGACGCAGACATTGTGGCCATGTTGCCATATTGATTCATTCTTTTGTAGCATGGGCAGTTAGGGAAATATTAAGCCATTATTTATCAGGTTATTATAGAAGGCCATGCAAGCTTTTTTATTACAAATATTATAGGAGGGGATATATTTATTTATTAAGTTCCGTGAGGTACTTTATAAAATCAAAGAAGATCAAAGATCAGAGGATACCGAGTAAATGTCTGTCCGTGTGTATGTACGTCCGCACGATAAGTCATGTGATAAGCCGCACGCTTGATCCGATTTTCACGAAACTTGGTATGTGGGTTCATAGGGTCATAAGGAAAAACCCTGTTGATTTTCAGCCTAGTCGATAAAAAATTTGTAAAATAATTTTTATATTTTTTTTATATCAATATTGAATAGGAAACACACCGACGAAGCCTTTTTAACCCACGGCACTTTACTAACGGGTTTACCGGTTTTATTTATTTACTCATATGTTAGGCTGCTATACATATAGAGCTTATTCATCAGAGTATAGATAATCCAAATATGTTTATACTACGCCATGAAGCCCAAAAATACACAATGCGTCAAATTCGTAGGATCAACATTAAAGCTAAAATACTTTGCATAATTGCTAAAAGCCATTTTCCATACATGTTTTTGCTCATACGTCATACCTGTTGCGAATTGCGGTGCATGATAACATAGGTATGTGGTATAGGTAATTTACAAAGTTTTACGCTTGCCTTTTTAAATGCTGAGTAGGAAATATTATCAGGCAATTATAGGTACCGTGTTCTATTTTAATCCTGCTAATACGCCGATTTTGAGTAATTGCTCTTATTTCGAAAGTTGTCTATATGATTTGGCGCACGTCTTTAACTTTCATTAATTATAAAATATCTTTGGTCTCGTATGTTTGAAGTTTCTATTAGTATTTTTAAGTGATTTCAACTTATTTAAAGCAAATAAGCCACAATTCTGGATTACTTTTTAAAATATACAAATATTGCTGATTTTTACCTCTAATGTTGGTTGTCCTTACACCTATTTAGGTCCAACAGCTACAGTAAAGTGGTCAGAAATTATTAAGTAATATTGTAGGGGATCGATGGATTTTTTTAAAACAATATCATTTTTTCACAAAAATTATCCGGTAGTATTCTAATCCCGTTGTTTGCACCCTAACCGCTTACTATTATTCCTAAATGCCTACCAAATGAATGTTACACACGCGTTATGCCTAAAACATGTACAGTAATTGTCTCATCAAACATTTCAAACTTTTTATATTACGTCAAAATATTCCAAATCCCTGGTACCTGTAAAATTACTCGTCCAAATTTGGGATTCAATATTTCGTAATCGAAAAAAAAATTAATTTGATTGAATAAAGCGTGAGTCATCATTATAAGTTTTCATACATGAGGCGTGGAATTGTATAGTCAAATCTTTAATAAGTACTCGAAAACAATTAATTTTAAAAATCACCTCAATAAGTTGGTTTCAGGTATTATTTTTAAACTCGTCAAAACTTCACCTCTCTGTTTGTACTACCTTGCGGATTATCTAAGATTAGATGCACTCATCTTTTAATTATTCAAAGAATTTTAAATAACAGTTTGGGATCTGCAGTTTGTTGTGGTCATGAAAAATATTCAGCGTACTAATGCATCAAATCAGAATCAGTCATACATGTCCTTCAGAATCAGAATCCGTCGAACAAGTGTTCATGCTTCATTTTTAAAGTTAATGGCACTGACTTTTAGTGCTGCTCGTTTTCAAAGTAATTAAAAGTCCTCTTTGCTTTCTGCGAACTTCTTTAAAAAACTCTATCAGTAGATTTCAAAACATAATGCAGTAAAGATTTATGATTTGTTAACTAAACGACAAGAATAATTAAAGCAACAAGATGAAAAAATAATTGGATACGTTAGTGTAGTGTGTTTGCATGATATGCAAACTAGACGATTGTCTCAAGTCGAGAGTCATTAAGACATCTACGTTCTTGTGACTATCTGTTCAGTCACCTTTACCCTTGAGAGCTAATTAAGTTCATCCATCTCAACTCAATCCTAACTCAGTCCCAACCTATAAATACCTAAACTCTGTGCATTTTATCTTCATTCCATTCCTGACTCTTGTTATAAAGACATCTCCTTATCTTTACCTACCGACTCACAACATCGACACTCTTTTATATGATCATGCTCACCACAGCATACTCACAGCATTCGGTCACCACCTCAGTACATTTCAGTAAGCTTACTCACAATTGTATATTTAACTCAAATATTTCAAAGCGTTTCCACAATAATTTCTAATAATTGCACCATAAATTACACAATTGTAACTTCCGTGGAAAATAAGCATAGAACACACATAACGCTGATATTGTTTTTCTCCCGTGTGACTCATCATATGAGGTTTGGACAGGCTGCTTTGAGATCAGTATCTATCCTTGAAATTTTTATTGGTCGTGTTAGTAAGCTCATGTTTTTCGAGGTTGCCTTTACTATAGAATGTTTTGTCACAGAATCCTCACTGGAAAAGTCTAAAGTCCTAAAGTCTTTTCTTGGGGCATTTTTAAATTTGCGCTTTGAGCAAAGGATTGATTGCATTCGTCACAATTCCATGGTTTTTCTTTGATGTGACTTCGTAAATGATCTTCTGGATTGGATCGGTTTTGAAGACTCTTGTCACAGAATACACAACTGTTTCATTTTCATTTATAAATTATGCTTCTTATTTAGTGACGCCAATGTGAGCTTTCCCTGTCTGTCATGTTAAAATTGAAGATGCAATAAAATAATTAATGACAGTGGACAATTTTGTTTGCTTCTCAACCGTTTACGTTCTTTCCTGTAATTCTGAATTGCCAGTTGACTACAATAATTTTTCACAGATCTAGAGTGGAGCTGCGTCTCCAGACAGAAGCCGGTTTTTTTATTATTCTTGAGATATACTTAGATTTGATTGTCATTTTCCATTAATCAGCATGACCCTCAATAGCCAGACTTCCCACCGGACGCGTCAGTCTGTGTTGCATTAGACCGCCAGCTAATATAAATGTGGAAGCACACGTATCACACTGAGATGGCTCTACACCAGTGTGCACTCGTGCGTGTTTTTGGATGTGGCAAGCGGAATAAAATGTTCTTTCACAGATCTTGCATTGAAAGGGTGGTTGCAGCGTTATGCTACAGTTGTAAACTGGTCAAACAGAGTATGATTTGATAACATGATGAACAGTACTTTGATTTGATAGGAAATGTATCTGAAGCGCTCGTTTGTGTTTTTGGACTGTTTGCATTTATCCCGTCTGGTGGAAAAACAAATAGGAGGTCATTCCGGAGTGAAAAAATTCACATGTGAAACCACTGGACAACCACCAATTAAATTGCTAAAAAATATTATCAATTTCTTTCACAGACATACAATTTTTTATTTTAAAGTACAAGTTTCATTTTAAGGAAAAATACCAGCAAAGCAATACAATGCGTTTAATTATTTTTGTTTCATTCTACCATTTTTGTGAAACTTGACATGCTACAAACGTCCACTTGATAACACATGCTTAAATAAATAGTTAATATATATATATACATACATACATATATATATATATATACGTTTGTTTGTGTTTTGAAATGGTGCATTCATCCTGACTGGTTGAAAATCATATACGAGAACATTCAGGAGGAAATACTTTTACATGTGAAACTACTAATTAACCACAATATAAATTGCAAAAATGTGTTAGCAATTGTATTCGCTGATATAATATCATTCATGCTCCACATTTATTTAAATTTGACTTGCAAGAAAATTCGATTTTTAAGGAAAATATATAAGCAAAGCACAAAAAATGCAATTCTATATTAATTTTTTCAAATCGCCATTTTTAGGAAATTGAACATGTTTCAACCGTTTATTTATACACACCTACCTACAATAAGTAGTAAATATTTTAAAAGTGTCCTTACTCACGATTAATTATGGACATATAATTAGTTCTTGTAATCATGCACAAGTTACACCTCCGAGAAGAAAACCCATTCATGTGAAAATACAGTACACAATCAATCTATTACCAAGTATAAATCCACATTTGTATTTACCATCATCATCTATCTAGTCAGAGACGAGATTTTACCCAACCTAATATGCTAGAAAGAACGATGTAAGGTCAAAAAGTCGATGCCAAGCATAAAAAATGCATTTTATTTTATAACTTTTTAAAATGTGCCGTTTCTTGGAAATGTAGGACATTAAACACCTGTACCTGATACACATGCTTAGAAATGGTAAAAATATTTAGAAACTTTCATTTTGCGTTATTTTAAATGGAAGTTTTATTAATTAATTTGTTATCTTACAAAAAAGCTCATATGGACAAAGCAAATTTAAATGCATAAGGAAAGCGTACAAATTCAATTTAATTTGCAAGAATTTATACTTCGCCACGTTCACGAACATTTAATTATATTTCAGACAGATCACGCTTCTCTCCAGAATGAATTAACAGATGCATTTTTAAATTAGTTGGTTTACTGCAGGAGTCAACATAGTCATTTTGTAAAGTTTTTCTCCAGTGTGCTATATCTACTCAAGCATCCTATCTTGATTGACACGTATGCAAGCATGACAATATGTGTCATGTAGTTTAAAATGGCCAGTGGAATAAAATGCTTTTTCACAGATCTAGCATCGAAAGAGTGGTGTTTTGTCCAGAGATTGAAGCAGGTTAATTTGATTCTTGAGATCCTTCGAGGATTTCATTGTCGTTTTTCATTAATCGGTATGACCCATAACAGCCTGGCTTCCAATCTGATGTGTTGGTTTGTGTTGTTTTAAATCGCCAGCTGTTTGATAGGTAGAGGCACACATATCACACTGATATGGTTTTTCTCCAGTGTGCAATCGTCCCTGTGATTTTTATCAGCCAGCCAAATAAAATGTTTTTTCACAGATCTTGCAACGAAAGAGTGGCGTTGCGACTTCAGAGTCTAGTCCAGGTTGGTGGTTCTTGAGATGCTGCTTAGATTTAAATGTCGTTTTCTGTTAATTACTTTGACCCACAACAGTCTGGCTTCACACCAGATGCATCAGTTTTTGTTGCATTAGACTACCAGCGATTTTAAATTTGGAAGCACACATGTCATACTGATATGGATTATCTCCCGTGTGCCTTCTTTAGCGACTCATCATATCTGGTTTGGAGAGATTGCTTTGAGATCAGTATCCATACTGGATTTTTTAGTGGCCGTGTGATTATGCTCATGTTCCTCAACATTGCCTTTACTATAGCATGTTTTGTTCCAGAAGCTGCACTGGAAAATTATTCACTTATGGAGCGTTATTACTTGTGTGTGTGTGTGTGTGTCATATAAAAATAGGCAATGTACCAAATTAGTTTTGACAGTGGAACCATTTGTGTGGTTTCTCTCCCGTGTTCATTTATACCAATGATTTTAAAGAGCCACTAAAATAAAATGTAGTTTCATACATACTTCATCACAAAAGTTCTATTTCAAATTAAATTCTTGCAAGAAACGATCTCCCTCCTTCTTCTGAACCTGTTTTTAATGCCTTTTGACAAATGTCACACTTGGACGGCTCTTCGCCAGTGTGAGCGCCAATGTGGTCTTGCAGGTGTGGTTTTCAACAAATCGATAGTCGCACAAGTTTTACAAGAATGTGCTTTTATTCCTATGTGCACTTGTTGGTCAGATTTGTATTTGCGCCTTGAGTAAATGAATGATTGCATTTGTCACAATTCCATGGTTTTTCTTTGACGTGACTTCGTAAATGATCGTTTAGATTTGAGCGTTTTTGAAAACTCTTTAAATTATGAATGTAAATTGCGATTGAAATTTATTGTTTTTCAACATATCTTAAATTGATAGAGTGGTTGAGCGAGAGAGATGCTACAATTGTAAACTGGCCAAACATTGTTTAGAATAAACAGTAAATATTTTAAAGCGTCATTCCGTTAAAGTTGATCTCTTTATTCATATTCATTTTTCAAACCGCTTACAACGCAACCTTTCTAAATTTCTTCGACTTGCCATCATTGGCATTCACATTGGAACCACGGGGAATCACTTTTGTTGGCACTCCTTTATTTCCTTATTGTATTTATGACGTTTTTAAAAAGGCGGGTTTAAACGTTGGATGGGAACGTTGGGATCCTTCACACATAAATCTACAAGGCGTAAAGTCTGGATCCCACATGTGCCCCTTACCTCTGTATCTCCGCAAATCAGCTCTATTTGGTTTACTATATCGGCTCCCCCTAACCCTGCGCTTATCTGATTGATGAGTCTGTAGTATGGTCTCGTCCAACTAAGGAATGAATCCAGATATGTTGTCTCACCCCCTTTTACTCGAAGAAAACTAACGTGCTCAGGGCTGTAAAGCACGCAGAGCACTTGAACTGCGTGCTTTGTTGACGCTGCAGATACTATACCAAGAGGGGTCCACCAAAATGTGCCACCAATGGACGAATTTGGGCCATCCTGCTCAGTCCCATCTCTGGACACCGCTTGCACAGGATCGCTAATTAGAATAGAGTTCGCCCCTAAAACAACTGTTTCTTCCTTCTCTCCTGCTACCCATACGTTGGGTAGAAACCCGTGAGGAGACAATAATTTGTTGTCATCTAGGGACCGATTAATAATGTCCGGAGTCATACCCTTATATTCCTTTCGAGCCAAGTTGAAGTAGTGCCCCCCACGGTTCGCTCTGAATTGAATGGTCATCTTTCTTCTATTCCTTTTCTCTCGCTCTCTCTTCCTAAAAACACAGACAAAAATAGAAGAAAAAACTAATTTAACCTTCACAATTACAAAAAATAATACAAATCATGCCTCCATAATTTATCTCTGCACAACTAAATATAATATTAACTTTTGATCTTACCTTTCAAGTTATCCAAAATATTAATTTTTTTATTCTACTTTATTTTTCTGTATACTTGCATGGTTTGGAACACCAGATAAACAAAACAAAATAACTATGTACTTAACTACTCTACTCAATACATAACAATACACATAATATGCCTTTACTTTCATACCAATACACTTAATGAATGCTGATGCCTGATGCTGGATGAGTAACTAAATGCCCTTCTATACTTACCTTCACAATCATTATATTATGCATTAAACACCTTTTACGTTTTGGCAAAACTCATACCAGGTGACTTTTTACATGCACTATGACTCCCTGCCTTGCTAATGAAAAAACACAAGCAATTAATTAGACAGCGGAATTAACCTCTGGAATTAGCCTGAAGAATTACCGATTTAAATTTTTTTTTGTCTGCTGAATTAATATATTGGTTACAATTTTTACAAAAATTACTATTACTGTAAAAGTAAATCCCCCAAAGGATGGTTATTTATTTTGGGCATTATTTTCTATGAAATATTTTGTGGCATCATCACATAAATAACTCTTTTCACAGTCAACCTTAAAATTATTTAATTTATAAATGAATTGTAATCAATTTAATTTATGTTTTTTTTAATTTCATTCAGAAATGAAGGATCATAATTTAAGGTTTTGTATGCATTTTTTTGTGTGGTTCATATATTCATTTATTAGTTTTAATACAGATATTAGATGTATTGCTGGTTTAGCACTTCAAAGTTAACTAGCATAATAAATACTTGCATCATTATATAAATTTAAAGATAAAATCCTATTTGATACTATAATTATAAAAATTAAAATGGGACAATGGATTCATTTGTAAAAATTACTAAAAAAATATACAAATATAATTTCTCTGCATAAAATACTCGCAATTAATTACTCAACATGAGTTTCACATCAATTTGTGCATTTCGAACGAGTCACTTCGTTTGTTAGCGTCTTCGTCATCGCACGCACATAGTGTGCGCCAGTGCTTTCACCACATATGGCATAATATGAGACCTCTTGCATCCGTCATGAACCTGATCCATTCTTCTCTCATTCCGAGAAATTCGCATGTCTGAGCAAATTACTCAGAAGTATCCCGCAATTTAGTAGATATTTTAAAGATAAATATCACGTCCTTCATATCATTCTTATTCTACAACTGTATTCGAATCACAAGAAATGGAGTATTTACAAGAATGAGATGAAGCGTCTTATAAATTATTTTCACATTGACGTGTCCATTCCAACATGTCAATTATTCAGCTCACGATATCCAATATTTGCTATATTAGCAAACGCTCCATAAGACACGGATTTGAGATAAGCGTTGTGTTTCGGATCGCCCCTTTTCGCTTTAAGATGGGCTTCCCTTAACAAAGAAAATATTATGGCACATGTGATTATTTTCAGCTGAAGAATCAGCAGTCCAAAAAATAAGCTTATCATGATGTTCCTCCGCTTCCCTCCACTTATTGCTCAGATCGAATGTAATTATCAACATATTTTGAGTGCGAACAGACCAGCGTAGAGAAACCAGAAGATATAGCATAACGGCAGTCGAGAGGAGGCGATGTATCCATGAACTGAGTTTTGATCCTATTAAATCTGACATTGCGACCCTGCTTACGAAGCCACGTTGATTTTTGACGTCGTCTTCAAATCGTCGTCAATATTGTCATGTCATGAATACTTTTTGCGTTCCTGAAACCTTACAGACACGCCAAAAGGACTCCCGCCAGGCAGATAGGCTTGCCTGTGAGCCATAATATTTTTTTTTTGTAAATTGCCTTCAAACTTATCAATTCGGCGTGGTACTGGGAATAAACGGTGTACTGACTTACGAGGGAATTGCAAGGGTTATATTATGATTACTTTTTAATTAAAAAAATTTTACAAACGAAATCAGGCATGCTGAATACATTGGTTACAATCAATTTCCCCAATGCGCAGGTCCGCCGGCGATAGAACGCTGCTAGCGGCCGCGGTCTCCGGTTTCAAAGGCATGGCCAGTGACCATTTTCCGTTTATCTCTGCTTGTGTTTGTTCTATTATCTTTTTTTGTCCAATCTTTGCCTTCTGTGTAACTGTTATAAGCAGAAACAGAGAGAGAGAGAGGGGGGACTGAAAAGAGATGCCTGATTTCGTCTATGAAAATTATTATTATTGAAATATTGATTAGACAACCCTTGCCATTCCCTCGTAAGTAATTTCATTTTGGAGGATAAACACATTCGATAAAAATGCAATGTGTAGGGCATGAAATAAGGTGAACTTTATGCTCATCAAGGGGCTCGAGTTATGATAACACAAAAATGCCTTAAAACACGAACAGAAAAAAAAATTGAACATCCGGTTCAACTTATAGGAATCATAACTTGGTAACATTGTCATTATAAATCTTTTTTTTACAACTTTTTGGACCATTTTGTTTAAAATCATGTGCCATAGACCTGGCCCCAAAACAATTAAAGTAAAGTAATCATCAGTCAGTGGTCACAAACGAATCAAATAAATAAAGTATTATTGTCCAGCAAGCAGCATTTGAACCTGACGAAGCAGTATTATTAATCAGTGCAGACGTCAATCCAAGTCAATTTTAATTGCTAGTTTTTTAAATTGTTTTCATGAATTATTATAGAGGAAGCAGATGCAGAAAGTTTGGAAGTTGAGAAGATTAATTGTTTGACAAGTGTTAATTTATTGAGTGAGGGATACGTTTAAAATGGTTACAGCCTACAAAAATAAGTTTTATTGAATTAGAAAACCAAAAAGAGGATCCTATTTAATAACCCATTCATCAATATTTAACAATGACATGTTGAATTGGTTCATCATATAATCAGATATTCTGTCGACTTCAACATCTGCACCTCACAATAATTCAGTTTATAAACTATGCATTGTTTTTAGATGACGTCTTCGGAGAAGAAGGGATACCATCTGGACGCTCGTTTGAATTTCAAGATTCTCGTCGGCTGGCTTCTCAGGAGAGCCCGTCCCATCACCGCTATGGGTTTGGTGTTCTCCGCCGACGCCTCGGCTGATGCTCCTTCGCAGATTTGGGTGCAGGGACGCCAAAATCCCCAGGGATTTTTTATGGGTTCTTCCAGTTTCCTTAGCAACGCCAACCGCGTTGAGACCCTCCGTTGGGAGCAGAGCTCGAGGCGATGATGGCGGAATTGAATAAGAGCCTATTGAGTAGGGACGAGTTTGATCCGTCCGACGCTCGACGAGCGCCTTCGAAGCTGATCGAAATTGAAAAAGTGGTAGCACAAAATTTGCATTTGAAGTCGGTTGATCCGGTCCCTTCATCAAGGGTCAAGTCCGTTCTGTGAACCTTTCGCTGGTTGTAATTCATTAGCTCTTGTCCGTGCCATCTTCTTCGCGACTTCACAAAATAAACTGAGCAGCCGGGCACAGAGCACTTGAGAATTTGGCAAGGGTCCAGACCCGTGGTGTCGTGACTCAACTTAAAATGCTTTCACGATTGCTTTTTTGCGCATTGCTTGGTGGTATCATAAAGCTTCCTCGTCCTGTCCTTGGTCACCCATCCAGGAATATGGGGCTCTGCAAAGTGGATAATGTAGCGAAAGCGTTTAACAGTTTCATACAAATATATGGGGCAGAGGAATAATTTCTGTACCGAGTTCGTTTCGTCAGTTGGCTTCATCGTGGAGTGGCTCTCTCGCTCACAGCCAGCATCAGCGCGTTCCTCTCGACCACCTCTCAAAATTGGCAGTGGAAGGTGCCCGGGACGTGGAGCTTCAGATGCTCCGTGTAGTGTCCCTTCTCTGTAAACGTATGCCTTCCGGTGTAAATGTCGAGGCGAAAGTATCTGTACTTTAATTTCTTTGGGACGACATCTGCAGACTCTCCCTTTCACCCCCTCTTCGCTGCTCTGGAGAGAAACTTTTGGCTGGTTGAGAGCTTCTGCTCCTCATCGTCTTCGCTCTCAGGGCTCTGCTCACTGTCACTTGACGAGGAACTGGAAAAGTCCGTGTCTGAATTTTCACTTTGCTCGCAATCCCACACTTGAGTATTATTTCACAAATGAGAGGATTATGAAAATATAATATTACTTGTACATGAGATCCTCATGTTAAGAGATAACCTTATAATTCTCATTTCATTCCAACACCAGACCAGAGTCCACACTACACAACCAAAAAATGAAAACGTTTCCTTTGTGTTGGCCTTCTTTTTCTGCCAATATGAGTGTAGATCTTCTCTGCTTGACAATAATTTAATATTGTTGTATTGTATGTAATAATATGATGATTAACTGGCTCTTCCATTCATCCAAATATACGCATATGCATGCGCCTATGTCGGAATTCGGAATGCTAAATATAAATAAGCAATCCAGCAGGATAAATTAGCTGATCTCAATCAGCAGCAGTATTATTATTATTACTATTCATGACGATAAGCAACTTTCATAATAATAATAATAATAATAGAAATATCGCCAATATCAATTTTGCTGATTATCTGCATTGGAGAAATCAGTATCCCCAGAGTGTCTGAAGTATGTTTTAACAGATGATCAAGATAATTGTCGCGGTTCAAGAGAGCTATTACGCTGGCTTGTAAAAAAGTTCGGCTTCCAAGTTTTGCAATTGTTAGAACCGTAATTATTATGATCATATTAAAATTAGCACTTCGCTGAATTCGATTGATGATAATTGCGTAATGATAACAAGTCTATCGATTTAATCATGCTTATTATAATTTTGGCGATTGAGATATCCTATCATTATTGAGAATTATTTATGCTGCACAAAATCACAAGTTTAGGAGCCAGCAAAACAAAGCTAGTAGATGGGGCTCAACAACCTATTTTGGAAGATTCGGTGATGTGATGAGAAATGAGCTAAATAAATGAATGTGGTAAAGTATATGAAAGCAAGAAATAATGCATTATGGTTGCTGAAACAATTTCTACTTGGCACTTAGCCATTCCCAGCAAGAAAGTTTATTCCCTTGTTTTCTATTTGCATTTCTGAAACCACGTTCCATTTTTTGTGGCATTTTATGATGTTGTTCATATTTTAGCCAAGTAAGTCGCGAGTGAGATGTGCGTGCGACATTGTGGGGACTTTAGAGTACTCAGTAAGGAGAATAAGCTTTCGAATTATTCCTTTACATGATAACGAGACTGCTTGTTTTGGTTTTGTTCATAGAATTTTTTGGAGATGATAGCACTACGTTAAGAAGTAAATTTTTTTTAAATTTTAAAGCTCAATGTAGTTAGACCCCATCATCAGTGCAAAGTAGTGGTAGTTGAGTTTGACAAGTAATTATCTATTTAGTAAAAATGCGTCATGAATGAATGGTCTCTAATGCTCCCTATATTCATTGACGGCTAGGCTGTTAGTTGACTTAAATGTAACCGTAATCTTAAAATTCGCAATTCGACCGACAGCAAAAACATTATTCACTGTAAACTGTCATTATGGACAACTACCATGTTGGAACCCTGAGCTCTGGCTCATTTCGAAGTGCGGTTGTAACACAAGAAAAGATTTCCAATAGGAAGTTGTCCATGATTTTAATCGTTTAACACCTTACCTTAAATTATTTTGTTGGAAGTTGGAAAAGTGGAAGAGGTGTGCACTGTGCTCAACGGGCAAGGTACCTTACGCGCGCTCTACAGAACGCCATTGCCAAGGAAATAATACTATGTTTTTGCTACAGATTTGCGCATTTG
>JAQIWO010000698.1:0-12801 GCA_034695405.1 Entomobrya muscorum | reverse complement strand
GTTGCATCCATGTCCCATCACACCCGTAAACAGCACTAGCTCGCTCTTTTCTTAGCTCGCTGTCTACTTAAATGACTGTCATTATCGTCACTCATTTTATTCTTATCGTCAGCTATATGCAACTGCAACAGCATTTCTATCCAGTAAAGGTTTAGAACACTGCTTCGCCGATAAATTCGTTGCTGTAAAAAAGCGCAAAAAAATAACTCTCGAAAAACAGTGGTTCATAACACGACACTGAAAATAGCTGTGATAACGAACTAACTTTACAAGTTTCAAGTCAACAAAACCATAAAACCAGCATTCTTCACTATGATGCCTAACAACTTATATGTCCCTGGTTTTGACATCAATTTTTCATACAAATTACCTACATACTTACCTACGTACTTACATAATGCAGCAACCCAACCTAAAACTCGACAATTTCCGTTTATATGTTATATCTCAGCGTGGCCGTGGTTGGCGACATTGTTTAACGTTTGCTAACTCAATTTTCTTGTCTGCTTCTTCTTCACTATGGATTCGTTGAAAACTATATGCTTAATATTTTCGTGATCATGATCTTGGTGTAGGCCATAAAGACATATAGTTACGAAGGCGACGTTTTTGCGTTGTCTCATTTTCTTTTCCAAAAAATAATAATTTGTGCTAACGACATTATCATTTTGTCAGTATAATCGCCGATAGGTATTATACATGTGAATACGACAGCCACAACGATCAGACTAGGCTGATGATGGTGATGATGTGGTGCCCGAATGTGTCATTCGCTCTCACCTTGACCACGTTTGGTCGACAGCAGAGGATCTTGGCGTTGGCGATGATGAGATATACGAATACCTAGTGAATGCAACAAGAGGATATCCAAATTTCGTTTTCCTTTTGACTTTGATGGTCTCCAATGGTTTCTACCCAATCATATTTTGAATTAGCCTGCTAATTCTCCTGAAAATGTAAATTAGGTATAGTATATAAACGTGTGGACCCAAGAAAAAATATTATTATCTAATTGTAGTTTTATGGATTCACGAGTAAATGTTTTTCGAACATATATTAGAATCAGATAACTGCAAATTTATTGACGAGATCTTATAATGCCTAATCAACAAGATATTACAGACATTTATTTTTTACAATATTTTTTCTGACGGCAAAAGTAATTGCCATCGCTATAAAACCATCAGTTTTTCAAAGAAAACAAACGACCTTTAGTTTTTTCTTCTTTCGCCCTGATTTACTATTGGAAGGATTGCTGAGTCAAAAAATGTAGTTAGCACGGCGATTCGATCCTTACAATGCACAAGATATTGGTAGCTGTATCTATTTATGATGTCATATTCTTCTGCTGGTATTACTTGGCAACTCAAATTCATCGTGTTCCATATTCGAAGAAGTCATTGTAGTCGAACGTGTTGTATTTAATTCATAAAGAGAAATGAGAGAAAGTGTTGAGTTGACCATTTGTTATGTCCAGTTTAGCTTTTTCATTGTTCTTTTTCTCGATTTTTCAGCAGAAAAAAATTTAAGCAAGATTGAAAAGAAGACGTGACAGGACTTCCTGCTTTTGTGGTCAAGAAATTATGTCCGTGTCCTACATACTCTTGATTGGGATTCTTTTAACTAAAACTTTTATACAATTAAATGAGCTTTAGTAACTTTCTCGTCACAAGAATAATTATTGATGAAAGAGTTGTTCGAGAAAATGGTAAATATGGCTAGTTTGTTAAAATGTTTTCATGTGTTAATTGAATATCTGATGACAGGGAAAACACTTACGCAAGCACTTACTTTCTTGTATAATCTAGCAAGAAAATCGTTGTCGAAATCTTGCTTTTTGATAATTTCTAAAACGTGAAAAAAATTCTCATACATCATTTCACCATTTTACGGCATAAAATAACACACGATGAAGGTGGAATAGGTATATCAATTAATTGATTGAAATTAATTGAAATAATATGTCGCATTGGGAAATCATAAATGGAAACAGGTTTTTGGAAATATGATTGAATCTGGTTGCAATTTTTGCAGCGGATAGGTATATCTGCTACTGTGTGTATTGTTCTATGCTAACATATTCCATCTCTGGTTTCCAGGAAATCAACACAGACACTTCAATTTCCCTTAATATCCATTCTTTCTTCGTTAGAAACGTACAACTAAACAAACTAATTCATTGTATTAAAATACGTATGACAATCCTCGTTTAATTAATTGGGAATTTTGAATCTTGAAATACCTAGTAGAGCTGGAGAAAAACAGCAAGTTGGCTTTAGGTCGAGATAGTACTTTCCTCTCGACTTGTGACGTTGTGACCTTGGACCGTGCTTGAGTAGTCATGCTTAAAATACAACCGAAGCGCCAATGCCGGACCCAATATGTATTAGATTGAACCTTATGAGTTTTTAGACAGGAGCTACTCGTTAATAACTTCAAGAAATGTGTTCCCACCCATTCGAATGTCAGTCAGTCACACGTAATTTTAGTAAAATATAAAGCTTTTTTTCGACATGAATGCTCTATTTAAATTAACTACCAATATCTGTGTAATTGGCTTCTTTGCCTTCATTTGGCCGGATTCTGGTATATGACAATGTAACTTCGACAAACAGTGTGCTGAAAATAACGTGTAACGATTTAATCGGAAAAAATTACGTCCTTACCTAATAAATAATTCATTACAATTCCCTTCGTAGTAGTTAATTTCTCAAAGATATATATTTTTTCTTTTCGCGAGACAAAGATTTCCAGAATGGTGCCATAGTAAGCATATACTAATAAAAATTGAGTAATGGGAAGATGCACAGAACAGTGTTTAAGTACATAAACACAGGATCAAATGCTGCTAGCTACAGAATATAGAAATGAGCTACCAAAATGTTTACACTCAAAACAAAGTCTAAGCAAACACATGCTTATTACATCGTATTCTGATCAGATTTTGCGTCTCAAATATACACATGTTCGACATTGTAGCAACGAATAAAATGAGATATACATCGGTCGACTACTTATGCCTCCCACATGTTATCTTTTACATTTTGTGCACTACTTAATTTATGATTTCGGTTTTCTTTGTGTAACGGTATGTTATACTTTGTATTTACGTGATTTTATAGATTCAAAGAAATTCAGGGTTACATGTACAGGGTTAATTTAATTGTGTCTCATTTGTCTCATGTTCTTTTGCATAACTTGAAAACATTTGCGCGCTTAATGTATCTCAAAAGTTATTATAAATATCCTGAATTTACATGAAATGTCCTTGAAAATGTATGGTCTTCACTGAACAGAAACGTCATAAAGGTTGGCTTGCAGAAAACCCAAAACTTGTAGTCTTTGATTCCAACTCCTGCCATTTTCAACGTATAAAGGCAGACGCATGTTTTATAATTTCAACTAGAATACAAATTATATACGATAAATAGCCTTTTTCCTCACGATCAGTTACAATGTCCCGGAAAGATTTTGATATGTGTCTCAGCTTATGTTACTCTTTACAATTTGCAATTCTTTCATGATTTCGGTTGGTCCAGATATTTTTTGGTCTGTTTTCGACTTTCTTGCCTGTGACATAAATGGTACATGTGACTCATGTGATGTGGGCGAGTATTTTTTTCATCTGCTGTACCAGACGAATTGAAATACTCATTCGTGCTATATGTTTTTTAACTTTAAAAAAGGGAACTGGTATACCCTACCAAACATGAGCTTATTGTACTGGGGAGTAAATTCAAGCAACAAAACTAGTTCATTACCACTACATTGATATACATTTCGAAAAAGAAAGTTCACATGTAACAAAAACGGTCGACACATGCCTTTTCTTTGCAGCTCACCAGAACCAGAATAAAATACTGGAAAGGAACAACGCATGAAAGAAAAAGTCGCCGAGAATGAATGACTGTGAGTTTTTCCTACGTGTAGTATTGAATGCAAAAGGAGGGAGAGAGGAAACGAGAGAACATAAAGGAAGTGGTATCTCAATGTATTTCGCTTTCTTTGTCCGAACCTCCTGCACTACTGTAGATGCCCAATATACAGCTTTAAAAAATGAGAATAAAGAACAGAAAAAAAGAGATGCGACAAAAAAAGAGATGCGACAAAAAAAGAAAGCTGAGTTGGCTTGAATTTTCGTTTTTCTTTCTTCCTTAATTGGTAAGAATAATGGTGGCTATTGTTAAGATAAAAAAATCATGAAATTTTAAATGTTCAGTGGTATAGCACCACCAGTTTATATATATTCACTAAAACACTAGCAAATAAAGACCAGACTGAGTTGGAAATATGAATAAATATGTATATTATATTATGTATCCACAATAAACAATTTCGACGCTGGATTTCATCTCTTGCTGTAACACAACACAACTGCCTAAATAAGAAAGAAAACTTGTCTGCCTTTTCGTGTGTTGATCAAATAACAAAAATCAGGCGAACAATTCTAAAAGCCAGTGTTCCAATCTTCTTGAAAGTCACAATAATTTTTAGTATAGTGAAGAAGACAATAATTCTCAATATTTGTCTTGTAAGAAACTAAAGTTTACTGTTCAAACATTGTTCATGATATTATGCGTAGGAAATTATATTTTGTTGATGAATACAGGTACTTATTATCTTTAGTAGAACCTATTTCACATGATCAAACCATCCCATGCACCACATCAAATACAAGCAAAAAACAAAGTTTACTGCTCTCGTCAAACAAATTTACTCTCTTTAACAGCTACGTTTAAACATTATCCAATCTACTATTTTCAATGATATCCATTCATTCCATTTCAAGTCTATGAAATGTGTGGACATTGTTGTCTCTGGTTGCATAAGGTATAAGTATAAGTAAATAGAAGCCTGTAAAAGTGAAAGTGGCTGGGACGGAGGAAGAAAAGAAGACCATGATTAAATGCAGCAATAAAGTATGATGGAAAACCACAGAGCTTTATAGTTTCGTCTCTCTCTGTCGTTTCTCCCCTATCATCTTTTTCTATGTTTATCCTCTACGTTGTTTTGTATACTGCGTGTGTGTTCATTCAGTTTAAGTACCAGCTACAATAAAATCAGCATTTAAAAGGGTTGCCCAGCTTGCATAACTACACAGCTCATCGTATTCACTTGCGTCTAGAAATGGCAAGGGAGAACGCGGAGAGAGAAAGTTGAAGAGTTTCTGTACTATCATGTTTATCATCCAACACCGAAAAACTATGTGCCCAGATACTACATTAGGCACAAAGCAGCGACATCAACCACATTCAAATCGTTAAAAGGAAAAGGGTTAATGTTTTGCGGTGTTGGTATGGCGTTGTTTAAAAAGGGAAACGCGGAAAGTTAACATTTCTCACAGCAATGAGAATGTTTTGAAACTTGTGTTGTTGTCGTTTCATTCCAAGCTTGCTGTTTAAATTTATAAAGTGTTTGCATTCTTCTCGTATCTTTTGAATTAGCAGCACAACAACCATAAAAGAACAAAAAGAGAGTAGTCGTACCATTTTAATGAATGGGCGCAATTCACAGAGCTTGTTGCTTTTTTATTTAACTTTTTCCCTCGATTATATCTATGGTGGACTGAATCCAAACCTGTGCCTAATAGCAAGATGAGCATAATGATTATCCGCGCAGTTACTTATCAGCATTTGCATCATCATCGAGGACAACGACCACTGACGAGGGAGTATAATGTGGTGATCTGTGTTGTTCTTGATGACAGTAAGGCTTAAAATACACAGTTGCTAGGCCAATGACACTTTTCGTTTTGAAATTAAAATAGTCGTCTGTTCAGAGACTCCAAAAGTTTTGCAACTACGTTTTTCTTACATGCATAAAATATATAAACACATACATTGTATAATACGAAATGGAATGAAAAGACGAGAAAAACAAGCTATATCAGGGATCAGGCTATGTGCTTGTGGGAGGGAGAGGGTGTTTTAAGTCGAGTCACTTTCACTCCATATTTCACTCTCACTCATTGTCAGTCTTAACCTTGTGCATCATGTTCTTACTGTCGCGTTCTCAAGATTCCTTACGGGTCTTATTATGGGGCGTTCCTAGACTTAAAATATCTTCGCTTTTTGTGGACGACTTGTTTTCGTCTCGTACAATTATCTTTTATATATACTGTAGTCTATCAAATACCAAATTATCGTCCAAATTTACTTGTTTCCCTACATGAAACTTGAATAATATTTAAAGTGATACGATGAAGCTATTTCCTTCTATAATCCAAGCAATTGTACCATGTTCACTGCTAACTTTAATGGCTTCATTAGTGCTTATTCGTACTATTTTATAACAAGGGGTTAATTGGCACATTTAGATAGATGGCATACTGTCGTTTCCCAACACTGCTATTTCGGTTTTAGGCACTTTCTCTTTCCGAATCTTATTTCCAGCTAATTATGTACACACAACACGTAGTCGTACATAATTATCTTATGGTCTTTAAATGATATTAGTGTGATTAAAATATAAAGAACTACAATATGGAATGACGGACTTCACAGGGGTGCCAGTTTTATGAGAATTAGAAATCACCGGAGACGTCTCGCCATCTCATCTAGAATGGCATGCACAAAAAATACTCACGGAAATAAAACTTATAAAACGCGTCAGTTATAAATACAGTACATGGAAAACAGGAAGGACGATGTGACAAATAAATTTATGTAAATTTTAAGCTGCTTCATCCTGCTTCGTAATTAGATCATATTACGTGTTGATGTATTGCAATATACTCAAAGGAAGGTTGTATAAAGTTCGGGATTACCGTCGTGTAGTTCCTCTGCTTTCTTTATCACCCCAACAAATTTTTTCAGTCAGTATATTCCATGCTATTCATTTTATGCCAAAATATTAGTGTTTTATCCAATTTACTTCAGATCTGGAAAGGAATTGACACATGAAAGGCTTCAGGACTGTCAGTCTGTTTGTTCCTTTCACTTTTTATAAATGGAGGAATGGAAAGCAATAAAAGCGATGAAAGGTATTTTGGTATTTCCCCTAAAATGCAAGTGTGATGTATACAGACAGGATTAAATGCTTTTTTTGTACAGAAGGGTTATATAAATAAAAGCTTGTTCAACCATCATATGCATGAAGTGCACGTCCAGACCATCAAGTACTGCCTATTGCCTACATTATAACAAAAACGGATTTGCTACATGAAGCATCTTATAGAGATGCAGAAAAGTGAAAAAACAGTTGATGTTTTGCGGCTGATTTTCTCCATTTTCTTCTCCTCTTCCTTGTTTTATCGTCTTGTCTGTTCCTACGTTCCTTCTTTTTCCTCTCCTATTTTCTTGGTCATGTATCATGCATGAGCAATAGGGATGAAAATAGATGGTGGCAGCATGTATGATGGCATCATGTGAACATTGAACAGATGGTTCACATCTATATCGTCGGAGAGCAAAGTCGTCAACCAAGAAAACACATTTACAACATCAAAGCAGAAGGCATTGCAAAATACGTTGAAGAAAATCTTGGTGGTAGATGTGTTGTTCTTTCTTCTTCTATAAAACACTACACAATGTACATACATACATGAATATAAAACCTTAAGTGATGACGACGGCAGCAAAGATCGTGAGGTAGCTAAACAAGTGGTGGTGATCGCAGAGAAAGATGCAGTGCATTCGACATATATGTTTTTTGTGCTTTTGGAGTGAATTCAAAGAGAGACAGTTATACCGTAATAAGCCGTATGAAAGTAAGCAGTTATCTTTCACAATCTAACACTTTCTCTTTTGGGTGGCGGTGTGTGCCACCGCACCAGTTATGTGTAAATATCTATGTATATATACATCTTTACATGTCTCTTCTACATATTATAGACTTTGCTTGAAACTGCATGGTATTTTGTTGGGTCCCGTCTGCCACTTTTCCCTACTCTATTTTCTGTTATTACATTTATGGCCTTTTGCTTGCTTACTTAGCATATATAAAGAGCCATCATCTGGATTTTCACTGGTGATCCCTTCCGTTGTCTATATCACTTCGTGCATAAGACTTGTGTACGAAAATTTATATTGAGCTCAATATTACACATGTGCATAGTCTTTAGGAGATGGATAGGTGCTTATACGAAACGTTTGTGGTGATACTGAGGAAGAAGAATGTTGATCGTGCAATGATACTCTCACTGATTTCGTCTTAAAGAAAAATATCGACGGTGGCATTACATCCATAAAGTGTTTGAATATTTGAGGAAATCTTGTATGCATACATATTATGGAGATTTGGGAAATGATAAAGATGATGGTCATGATCACATGGTTTGATAGCATCTATACATGAAAGTATACGGTGTATGGTGAGCATTTTCATGATCACACCGCTCAAGCGACATACACACGCACATTATATATGCATGCATTGATACAAGCAAAAAATGAAGGAGCCAGCTTTTGAGAAAAGCGGAGAAAGGAAGGAAGGAAGCTGTGGTGAATTCTTAATGTTCACAAACGAGGATCATAATAATGATGAAATCGACACATGCTTTTAAATGGCTTCCTTGAACACGTAATCATCATATAAAGCATACTACTTGTCGTTCATAGAAAAATTTAAAAGGGGAAATAATACTATGAGTAGATACAAGTAAATGTATATGGCTGAAAATTTCACGAGTTTTATGCGTACAAACGTTGTGCCCACCTTTTTGGAAGAAAATATTTGTAACTTCTTTTCTGAATATCTTTTTTCCCTTCACTTCAAATTACCAAATTTGCGGCAAATATCCAAATATTTGTGATAAATTCAAGTGAAGATTCCGTAGTAAATGACGAAGTACTTTTTTCCACGGAGAAATCGAGTAGGAGGGTTGGTGATGGACGAGGGAGTACAGAGAAGAAAAATCTCATTTTCAACATTTGTATTTGATTCGTTAAGTTTTTTGTACGACATTGATGAAGAGCGTAAGTATAGTATGCTGTTGCCTTTCTGTATATTTATAAGCATACATACAAGCATATATCTTATTATGATAGCTTCTCGGAAGGAAAGTTTTTTAAGAGAATAAGACAATAAGAAAGAAAGAAACGGAGGGGAGCATAATAACCGACGTGGATGAGACGACGAGAGAGGAAACAACATAATCATATTGTTTCAGGCTGTGTAACTTGGAGCATTCATGCAATTTTCTCCCACCACTACCATGCAACCACCTTCATTGCATTTTCATCCTATCAACCACTACTGTACCTAACAAAATATACACCCTCCACCACCTCAAATACTATGTATGATCTCGTCACAAAACAAAGTTTACTTAAAGAAAGCGAAAACACAAATATCTTAGGAAAAAGGGAGGAAGCTAAAAAAAACTACAGAGGAAAAAAATGAATGAAGACAAGATGTTCCAAGTATTTTTCTATTTTGAAGATCCAAACTGATGGTGGTGATGATGAGCTGATGTGTTTGTGAGTTGGGGTGTGTGTCCATACACAATATGTGTAAGGTAAGTTTGTCCAGAGAACGCGAATGCTTACAGAGTAGAAAAAAGTAAGTCTTAGGGCGACAGAGAAAGTCATGGAAAAGTCCACTGACGAACTACCAACGGCAAAGGCACAGGAATACCACACATGCATGTGTGTACTCACAGTTTGTGATAATACTGCTAAGCATGTACACATACCGCATCACTATACCATCTCTATTTGAGCTATGTCGCTTTCCCCCTCATCTAATGCATCGCACCACCACACCACCCGAAAGACAAGAAGAAATCGTTGTCTTCTTTTTCTTCCTACGAAATCGTCGTCTTCTCCTTTTCTTTTTGGATCACGTTAAAGCCATCGTTTATGAGGGAAGTACGTGAAAAGAATGAATGAAATGACTGAAAGGACGGCGACGTCGATGTCAGAGTGAAGAAGAAGAAAAAGAGAACCAAAGACGATAGCTATGTATATCCTTCAGAATAAAAATTGCTTTTCTTATACAATACCATATTATGTTGCACGAACTATCACTGCATGGGTTGTTAAACCTCATCTATCGCTGGTTTTTGGATATGAATATATATTTCTTAAAACACTACTACTTGATATGCTCCTCTGTCTGTAAGCGATGAGACAAATGTAAGAAGAAAAAGAAGGAAAAGTTTTTTTTCGCTGTGCTGATCTGGATGGATAGGAAATTCAACCCCCGCCTGTGCTAGCGAAAGGTAGAAAAGTATCTCTGTAATTCAAGTTGTTGTTAGAAAAGTTGTGTTGTAATCTTGGAGTGCGTGGTTAAAAGATGCAAGAGAATACCAAGTCCAAACCAAGAGCAACCCTCCCTCCACATCACCACCACCACCACCACTAGTGTACCGTGTTATTATTATTAGTATTAAGCAGGCTTATTTTCTTGAGACTTTTTTTTTCGTCTTGCTCGAGTAGTGGGGATGATGATACCCTCTTCTCCTTGCTAAGTTGCAAGTTAAATCCTACTCCGGTGCAACCACTATACTACGTTGGTATGGATGGAGTATTTATGTGGAAGGGAGGATTTTGGCTTTTCCACAGTGCTCACTAATACTCCTCTTCCATCGATGATGAAACGTGTGCAGTGTGTGCAATAGTAATATTACCGTGTAAAATAATATCATTACTAGATTTTATTACTTATAACATTTTTCGGAATTGGTATTACCTTTCCTCGACGTCGTTGCAGAGTGTGGGGTAAAGCTAGGGGATGATGATGGGGCTGTGTTTTCCTGGGATTTGGGTTTGCTTACGTGGATATTATGATAAAAGTGCATCTCGCTGTTACGCATAATAATAATAAATGTATTTACTATTATTGCGTTTCCTTGCTGTAAGTAAAGAATGCCGTAATATATGGTAACTTTGTGGCAATACATTGCAAATCTTTATCTAAAATCGTATTCCTTTTCATAAGAGTTAGATGATTACTACAAAGAATAGATCATGCAGCTATTATATGGGCTTATGTTAAATATTTTATGGGGACCACTGCTTCATTAATTATTTGAGCCCATTAGAGCACAAGCACAGGTAAGTCACTACGAAAATATTATATTATATTAAAGAAACATATCAGCCAGTAGTTCATACACGTGTAATGTCAGCTAGCAAGCATTTTTGTAAATGTACTGATCGTTTCTATGCTATAATTAGAACGCAACTCTGGCCAGAATCGAAAATAAATGATGCAATCTTGATGCAATCTGATAGGAATCACACATCAGCACACAACCCTCATTTAAAAAGCGTATTCTCATTTTTAGCATTAAGCCATTGTCATATCTGTAATTTTTATCGTGGTCATTATCATTATCATCATCTTCAACAATTATAATAGCTTCACTAAACATTTAATCTAAAATCAAACTCGTAAAATTAAATTGCTGATTACAGCCCATTTCAATACAATGAAAATACCCGAAGAATTATATGTGTACTAAAACACTGGAAAACAACGTCGTGTGTACATCTGCTTATTTAATTTCCTTGAATCGTCCATAATACAAGCAGCATCCCATGATCATCATCATCATCATCAGATCAGGAGAAAAGAGAATCCTTTCTTATCAGATGAAAAATTATTATTATTCTTTTATGAGTCCTATTACTCCATCGGATTACTACTAGCCATCGTTTCTATTCTTTTACAGCTCTGATCCACAAAAAATGAGCATCAGCATAATAATAATATTATGATCACTGATAGAATCGCTGGATATAGCATCCACGAGAAGAACATAGGAATCAAAGGGGATGGAATGGAATATGGCCCATCAATTTTCTTATTTTTTCTATTTCTTTATCAGAAACACAATAGTAATAATATTGAAGCAAACGTGTAGATAAAACTATAACATTAGACAGTGATAAGAACAAAATCCTTGAGCCTGCAGCAGCAGCAGCGGTCCTCGCTGGATAAAATGTAAAAGTTATGCAAGTAGCGCTTGTTTACAGAGGAAAAGAGTCGTAGGTCCGCTCATAAATATTTTATTACATTCAGAAAAAGCCACACCACCGTACCAGCAACCACTACCAACACCGGTTCTTTTTTTACTTTTGATGGTTTGTATTCATCATCATCATCACCATATACGCCTATACGACGAGGATGAGTGCACAATATGTGCAACTAAAACTGCATCAGTGCGAGAGGCGAGTAGAAACAAGAATTTTTTATAGATAAAAATATTATTATTTTTACGACAATATGTGTTGGAAAGCGACAGGAAGGGTCTGGTCTAGGTACACAAGGCAATAATAATTTTCTTTGGTTGTTGTTGGTCCAACGCAGTCCTCCTGTTAATCCATCTCATTTTTGTTTTGCTGCTGTGTTGCATACCGCTATGCTATGGCGGTTGGTGACATATTATAGTGGATTGAAAAAAATATATTGTATTCCTCGTTTAGCTTGTCTCTGAAAGGTTGAGACAAGCAAAACACATAAGAGAATGAAATAATACATGTTTAGGGAAGTAGCAAAGAACTGAAGCAATTCATTTCGCGAGCAGAGACATAAGCGGCGCTACGGTGAAAGTAAACGTATTAATGCTTTACTCATGAAGAGATACACAGACACAAAACCATTTTATAAGACGTTTCTTCTCGCTATTTAGTAAGAGCAATCACAAAAATTGTCATATTTCCACATCCAGTTTTTCCGCTAGCACTTTTGCTTGTGGGTGTACGCGTATTATGCAATGCCCTATGTTTTCATAGTTGGTGTCTTCTTTTTTACTTTTGATATCTTCGAGGATTCTATTTTCTGGCCACTTAGATTGATCTTCTTTATTTTTTATTAAATGGGAAATGATAGCGAGGAGTAAGCAAAAGTAGA
>JAQIWO010000697.1:0-12823 GCA_034695405.1 Entomobrya muscorum | reverse complement strand
TGGATTAGGGCCTTTTATGCAGATTGGTTCACAAATAATAATAGCCAGGGCCACGTTAAACGACTATCACGCCTTTTTGTAAAAAAACAAAACAAAAAACACAGAGAGTGCAGTGAAGTGTTGTTGTGAAAATAGTAGATAGAGAGAAAAGGGTAGTAGGGTTCGTTTGTGTGAGATGGAGCGGTGATTACAGCATGATGAGAGCAGAGTAGTAGTGTTTATTTGTGCCGTGAGGGGGAGAGAGCGGAAAGAGTAGACATACAGAATCAGCTCCGTACGTTCTTTCGTTATATTCTTTAGATCTGAGCAAACATGAGAATCAATAATGATTCAAAGAAACACACCGTTGCATTGAAACGACTGATGACTTGAATTCAAGACGAGTAACAGTTAATTTTAGTTTTTGGTTGGGTGGAATAACTGCAAGTGAATTTCGTGAAATATGAAACAGTTTTGACAAAATATGCCCCATTGAGCGGAGCTAACGCTCACTTCATAATTGAAAAAAATGAACCCTGGCACACTAAAAAAAATTGCTGCCGGCATGAATTAATTGGACGCTAATCGAAAAAAATTAGCAGTTAAACAATCGAGCTGAATTGGCAGCTAAATCTATAAGAATCTTCTTTATGATAATCTGGCATAATCTTGAATGTCTATCTATATATAATGAATTTTCTGCTTAAATGTTTATTTGAAATATAGCATATAAGTTTTTACCAAAAATTAAAGTCTGACTCTATTTACGCATTTATGCAAAAAAATATATTTATTCGGAAGCTTCAATTACTTACCTTTAGCACGTCAAGTAAATGCAAATTATCTTTCTGAAACTAATTATTATGTGATAACTTTGAATTGTTATTAAAAGTTTATTTCTAGTACTTCAAATAAATTTAGTTATGGAAATCTATAAACGAACGAGTAATAGTGAGGTAGTAGTAAAGTTAAAAATAGCAGTACAAATTAGTTAGAGTAGATACACTCAGAAAATATTTAATGTTAGAACCTAAATGTTCAGGCCAAGGTAAATGTGAGTTGTTTGCTTTTTTGAGCAGTAAATAGAGCTAACAAAAGCTCTGAAATTAGAAACTGGGTGAAATGGAGTGTTAACGCTTAATGTTTTCATTCTGTTTTGTCGTGAAATAAAGTATCTCTAATAATATTATTGCTTGCGAACAAATGTTATCAGACTTACTACTTTTCCAGAACGTACATGCAAAAAAACACGTCTGGATTCAACATTAAATTTGATGGATTAGAAAGCGGACAAAATAGTCGGTTTTTGGAGGCTTTTTATAAGCAAAATGATCTGGAAAATCTATAAACAAGATAAATTTTGAGTGCTATTGTGCTTTCAGTTTTTTCCCGTAAGATATAAATATGGACCTAAAATTCGTGTTTTTTCAATCAATCGATTCCTTGTCCTCCCAAGAAAAAAATCGTTACTGCGCCTCCGTTTTGTGAATAATATAGAAGTAGTTTGATGGTGCAAGACCCACTCCAGTGAGCCAGCGGAATATGTATTGTTTATATTTTATACAGTAAGAAGATCGTTTAGTATTTTAGTATAAAGCGATATCTATGTATGTTTCAGATATTACACATTTGTAAAAAAAATTGAAAAAGAATATTATTCCAAAAACTAATAGACCATTGTAAATAAATATAACCGATTTGACAATGTACTTTGTGTCTAACTTGGAATGTTTCATTTCAGAATACCATATTATTCCAATATTGTATCCATACCGAGTTACCGTCATCAAATATTTCACAAAAATTCTAAGTTTTAGCTGCCTTTTCAGCTCGATTATTTAACTGCTAATTTTTTTCGATTAGCGTCCAATTAATTCATTCCGGCAGCAGAATGTTTTTTAGTAGTCCAACGTTAAACCATTGCCTTCATAATTCAAGCATAAAAGTGAACGCATATAAATTTTCTGCCTGCAGTTATTACAGCCTTAATGTGCTTTCTTAGTCAATACATTTAATTTGCCATTTGGAAAAGATAAAATTACCTCTGAACAGGATATTAAAATAAAACCGAAGAGCTTAATAAAAAGCGGATTTAGAGATAAGAGTGTCTCCTATTTAACGAAACTTTTGAAACCAACTAATCATACCATATTCATGTCAAACTTCCTACAAAGAAAGACTACTGATTTGGAATCCCAACAACCTAGTTTCCTCCTCCTCTCCTCCTTCTCCAATCGCACCAAAAAACTCTCACAAAATTAAAACCAACTTCCCCATGAGTTTTTAGTGACATTTAGAAAACACAACTAACGTTTGCAATACTTGGTTGATTTTTTTTATATTAAATACATATATTTGAAAAGATTATTCTTGCAAGTGCCACATAATTCAAAATTAATTTTAACAGCTTTTTGTAGTTCAAACCCAGATTTTTCATCTGAAATTATACAAGCAGTAGTGAATTTCAAATTTGTATTGGTTTAAAAAAATTAAAGCTACATATTAATATTTTCTTTTTCTAATGCATAGTTACTGGTTCCATTTAAGCTGCTCTCCAATTAGCCATGTATAGTAAAATCTTCATAATGTTGGCTCCATTCATTTCACAACAAAATTATCTTATAAAGTTGAACTTAAACTGCCACTGCATGTTTACTTATATGCATTGTTGCCACATAAAAAGAATAATTACTTGAAATTCCAAAATTTGAACTAATTTTACTCATTAATTTGTAACGAAACCAGTCATTGTAATTATACTTTCATGATTGCTACTATGAAAATAAAATAATTTTTTATGTAATTCATTACTCACAACGCTTCATATTGTGAATATGTGATGCTCTCATTTGTATGCTTTCATGTACTTTAGCTGAACTTGAAGAAAGACAAAGGAAACAAACTAGCAATTGTAAATTAATAAATATAATTACATTAAGAGCTTAAAGCAAAGTTGCATTAAATCAATATTCATTTCAGTGTCTTTTTTAAATAATTTATTTTTAAGTGATCTTGCTAGCTTGAACTTATATACTATATTTCTTTGATTTTAACCTTGTCATTTTCATAATGGAGAGAAGTAGATGCAACTACTCTGATTGAGTAACAATAATGCAGTGCGGTAAAACAGAATAATATGTCCGAGGCAGAAACAGTAATTCACATTTATTTCACACTAGTTCATCTGTATTTCATTCCCCTCTACGTAATCCACTACATGCCGTGTTGAAACCTCATACCTGCATAATGATATGGTGACGGATTGCATGGGTTAGTGTACAATAAAAATGTATTATAGCAGATGAGTAGTGGCTGGTTTATGTCAGTGTGGATGCTTATTTTGCAGCTGATGAATTTTTTTTGTAATTATCTTCATCAAGTAAACAGATTTGTGAAAATGAAAAGAGCCGAAACTAAAAATTTATTTCATAAACCTACCAGTAAGCCAACAATATTATTAAGTTAAATACATAAAGAGACAAACCGAAAGTCGTTTCTTCACTCAAGTGTTTCTCAACAGAGAATTTGATTCATTCATGTATTTGAATCATCAAAATTTTAAAATAGCTTTTGAAATATAACTTGTGTGTTCTATGAGAAAATTTAAAGTAAACAAATACTATGCCAATTTTGTCAGTGTTGTGAGAAAACTAATTATTCAGTTTTTGTTAATGAAATACCAAGCAAGAAGGTAGTATGGAGCATGAACTTAATTAATGATTCTGCAAAATTATGGACAACATAAAAGCGTATATATTTATTAATCTTTTATTTCAACTGTCGAGTAGTGAGTGAACTCATTTACTCCTGACCTTTGTAGCAAAGCTTATATTAAATTATTTTTATGTTGGAGATATCAGCAGATCTTGTGAAATAATTTATAATTCTCATATACTAAACTCACTAGTCGCAGTAAAAAAAACTTTAGTTAAAAGGAAATTAAAGTTGTAACTTAAGAAATTGTCAATTATATAATTACATAATCAGCCAAGATGGTTTTGAAGCACACCAGCAATATTAAGGATGCTTCACGTTGCGTGTTTTGTATTAAATGATATCCTAATAAATTCATATTAGAAAGACACTTAAGGAGCCATACAAAATAAAAACCATTTAATTGTAAAACGTGTAATAATTCCGTTTCTACCGAATTGGAACTAATTAGACACAAAATAATACACGTGGCTGTTAAAGACCAAGCTTGTGAGCTTTGTCACAAATGATTCCTAGCAGAAGTTGGGCTTCTCTCCGACATGGCTTCTTATGTAAGATGCAAGCGTTTCGCGACGGAAAACCTTTTGATGGAAAAACGACACGAGGTAGAACGAACTCTGGCGTGTGCGATAGGAATATGTAGTTTTAGGAGACTTTGTGTTATAAATTGTTAACTGCAAATATTGCACAACTCCGTCTTTTCAAAATGAAGTTGGTCTTCATGCCATTTCTGATTACTACGATCTGAAAATGACTGAGGACAGTACACAAACTTGTAAGGTATCTCGCCCGTATATGTTCTCATAAGTGTACCCAGCTCTCCCATCGAATGAAACTTTTTGTCGCATATCTGACATGGGAACAGTCGTTCTCTGGTGACGTTTTGAAGTCGGCTTTGGTGATTCTTTAAGTGTTGCAATGTTTTGAATTTATTTGGAGACTCCGAACACTCAAATTTTCGTGCTGCTGTAGAATGCATATAACGCTTATGATGGTTTAGGCCTGATGCTTGAGCAAATTTTTGGTTGCAAATATCACACTGGTAGGCCTTCTCTGCATTATGAATTTTCCGGTGTGACGACAGGGATGAAGAGCACCGAAATAATTTGGAACACTTATCGTACTTGTATGATCATTCGCATGTGTGAACCCTCTCATCACTTTTCTTAAGCTTTTTTGTTAGAAATATCTTGTCACAGCTCCCATATTTAAATTCTTTCTTCCGAATGAGTTAAGACGTGCTGTTTTAGATCAGATTTGAAGTGAAACGCTTTAACACAAGTACTACACTTGTGGGGTTTGTCTCTGCTACAGTGTCTTAACTTGTGTCGGGTTAGATTAGTTTGTCTTCTAAAAGATTGCTGACAAAGTCACGTTTATACGGCTTTTCGCCGGTATGGGAAGTTATATGCCTTTACAATTCACTGCGACTAAGAAAGCGTTTCTCACAGATTTTGCAAGCAAACTCATTTACTCCTGTACGTAGTTTGCAGTGACTTTTCATGTGTGATTTTGAAGAGAACGAATTTTTGCATATTTCACAACTCCACGGTTTTTCTTTTGTGTGACGTTTCAAGTGTTTCTCAAACAAAAACAATGAGGTCAAATACGTTTTGCATACGACTATGGTTTCAGTACTGAGAATTATCTTTCAGGAAATTATTGACAGGAAAACGTAAACTATAAACACGCATCATCATCGTAATGTTGTCTTTTTCCATAATAATCCTTCAATTTTCTGGAATTCTAGGAATCAAATTCGAGTTTCCCTTTTAACCATTACAGCAATGGTAACATTTCTTTACTGTAGATTCAATTATCGTGTCCACTTCTCCCACTTCTCGATGGAGTCGGTCCAGTTTTTTAGCTCATTTCTAACACTCCTCACAAAACTTCGTTTTCTCTTCTTCTGGGATCTCTTCGTTGGAAAAAGTTCCGTCACCAGTCGACCACGTGAAGGAAAATTTTGGGGTTCTGAAAGGTCTATTTCCAAGGCTTATGCTATCCCGAACATTTTGGTAGTACATGTAGTTCCACAGTTAATGATGATTAGTGTTATCGCGGTTATCAGCACTTTCGTCTGAATCAGAATCAGAAGTGCATGGAGAATTTATTGTGTGCATACACACGCAACAAATACTTGAGCTGTTCATACTGTTCCAAATGTGCATATATTTGTCAAATTTGAGAGCCTGTTGATTACAAGTTCATAAAATAGTCTTTTAAGAATAACTTAGTAACGTGGCAACTGATATTTTCCCTCGATAATAGTCTATCCATAAGCATAAGATACATAAACAGCTGACGGATTCTTTGTTTGAGAAATTTTTTATCCGGTTTGATTACAAGTTATGGGGCTGTTCATTTATAACGAAGCCGAAGACTTTTTGAGATAGTGGGCCGAATTGTTCTATGAAAAAAGATATCAGGGTCTACTACCAATGTTGAAAAAGCTTATCATAAGTAAGGGCAGAACTGTGGAAAATTTGATTCTAATTGACTCATAAATAAATGAGTTACCACAGTGTCTCATCATTTTTTGAACAGCCTATGTATAAGCGTTTTATGCATTCTGAAGTCGCACGAACAATTCAGGTTCCTGAGTGTCCAAGTAAATTCAAACGATTGCAGCACTTAAAGAATCACCAAAGCCGACTTCACAGCATCGCAGATGAACATCTTTTTTATGAGATTCGCGACAAAAAGTTTTATTCGAAGAGTGAACTGGGTAGACATATGGGAACACATACAGGCGAGAAACCGTACAAGTGTGGTTACTGTACTCAGTCATTTGCTGACCGTCGTAAACAGAAAAGGCACGAATACCAGATTCCTTTAGAAAAGACCGGGCAGTGCAATGTTTGTAGTAAACGATTTTCTACATAAACTCTCCTAAGAATACATGTTGAAAGCACCCACGCCAAAGTGATTTCTCACTCGTGTCTGTTTTGCCAGCAAAAGTTTTTTTGTTGCGGAAATCTGGAATCTCACATGCGAAGCCATGTCGGAGAAAAGCCCTTCTTCTGCGAGTTGTGTGAAAGCGAACTCGCTACCTAGTCTGTCCTAAAATAACACATTCGTTTTCACATGGGAGAACTTCCGTTTAAATGCAGTGAGTGCAACAAAGGATTCCAAACTAATAGGAATTTAAAACTGCGTGGCAAAGTACCCACAAACCTTCCACCGACACTTTGATCAGCTTCGTTGGAAATATCAAGCAACTTACCGTTTTAATTATGAGACACAGAGAAACTAAAATGGTAATCGTTTTTGGTCAAAATCACACCAAAGTTTTTCTCAATTATTTCCTAACATCAGCTTAAAATTAGGATTCCATTTCACTTAACGTCAGTTGGTAATGCATTCTTATATTGGTGATCCCCAACATTCACAATTAAAGAACCCGTGCAAAAGTCTTGCTGACATTTTTGCGTTAACACTAGTGAACGCAATGCCTCTTTTAGTTGTTGTTGTTGTTGACAACAATGGTAAATTACTGTAATTGCTAACAACTCATTAATGAAGTTTATCACAAAAAATTTATGTTGTATTACCCCGCATCTCGTAATTGTAGAATTAAGGTGTTACATTGTATTACTTGTTGATTTATTTTTAGTTAAGTATATTATTATTTGCAAACTATTATTATTTAAATCTTTCTGTTGGTCCAATACTTGTTTTTCTACACATATTTAGGTTTAAAGGAATTAACTCTACAATTAATGGTTTTGAATGTCCAGTTCCATTTGTTCTCATAATTAAGAAATAATGAACGTAATGTGTGTTAATTATGCAAGTGGTTTAGCTAAGACAATCAATATTTTTGTTTTTGGGATGCTTGTTATAAGAAATGATTATTTTCCTAATTTGCTGTTAGAGCCGAAAAAAGTTCGAGGTTAACGTAGGGTAACACAATGTAGACAAAAAAATTTCAAAATTTATGTATCTTTTACTATGGGGCTTCATAAAATTTCTTGTAAAACTACTAATGAAAAGCAAATGGTGTCAACTTCAGGCACCTCATCGATATATTAATATACCCATTTTCAAAACAAATTATTGCATATTTTTGTTTTAAAAATCAAATTCGACTTCATGGCCATAAAGGCTTTCCTCATTTTTTCAATTTAAGAATTTGTGCAATAATGTTTGCTTACTTAATTTTTACTTTATTTGTTAAGTTAAGTTAGCTCAATTGACATCAACTTGTGTAAATGCAGTTTGTACTACTTAGAAAAGCTATGGCAAATAATTTCGCGTATAATTATTGAACTTTTTTTATTGATAAGTTTTTATTTAATTTTTATTAACAAGTAAAGCTAATTTTTTGAGATATATTTGTTGGTCTAATCATCTAATTATGCTAATGAGTTATTTACTTATGTTATCACATATATTTTAACTTTAAAACAAAATAAAGGGATATAAGTGATGATAATTATTATTCTTTTTTGGATGACGTTAGGATGACTCTTTATATATAAATAAATAATGCGATTTTTGAATCCAGAACACAATAGTCCATCCCATAGCAAACGGACAGTCAGTCAAAAAAGCCTAAACGTAGATTATAATGATAAAACAGAGCAGCTCCACCTGTTTTTGTAGGATTTTTTTGAAAACAGGCATATACGGTTATTAGACTCGGAATTTCTTTATTTACTGATGTAGAACATAACATGAATACTTCAGCTAATTTCTCGAATACATTTATTTTTCTTGTAAAAAGCTTAAGCTTGGGTGAAATCGTAAAAACTTGCACTTATCACGTTTATATTTAATTCGTAAAAACAAGAAAATTAAGGATGCCCTGATGCCGTAATGTAGGTAAACCATTACATGTACTTATCTTCCGTCGCAATTTAAACAAAATTGTCAGGTATTTAGCTTGACTTCACTTCATGTGAAAAATCAACTATGCGATCTTATTTCTTATTTTCATCGCTGATTGGATGAAGGCGGCTTCGACAACACCCGTTTTTTAGAAAGCAAACTAGCATTTTACAAACCTGTTGAGGATTGCATCAAGCTAATAAAAAGACTTACTAGAAATATTCAAGATGCAATTATCCTCTTTCTGAGTGGATTGCATACGGATATGCAGTGCAGCTCAAGCACCCAGCTTCTCTGCATTTCATTTATTTGATTGTAAAAAAAACTAGGACAACGATATAGGTAGACGATGCTGCATGTTTAAAATTGAATTTTTTTGCTACCTAATCCTTGCAAGTATTTCCTTTGTCAAGGAATCAAAGTAGCAAGCCATATCTATCAGTACTATAACCATTGTTTTCAGTCTGCCAACAAATGTGGGATGCACGTAAATTTTTCGAATGAGGGGAGGATACCCCACGGAAAATAATGCTCACAAATTAGAGAAGAATCTCTCAGCCTCGGTCCAGCAGATACAGAGGTAGTGTTTATCAAAAGAATACATGACTAGATATTATAATACGTATACACGCTATTCCTTATGGAATGGCATGAGGATTAGACATTAGATGCTAGTTCATGTTATAATATGTAGTACCTTAACAAAACTCAGCGGCAACGCATTTCCGAATTTCCTAAGAACAGAGCGGAACGTGATATGCTTTTTAAATAAATTAAGGCTTAAAACACTAACGTGCTGACAGGTGTGCATGACATAATTTAATATGTCATTAATTTGAGAGCTAAAAACTTGTATTTGGAATCTCCTTTAAGCCGTCCTCATACACTTTTAACTAAAATTTATTATTTATCAGCCTAAGTAAAAAACTAAGTGCGTATTTATATGCTCATATGCGGAATAAAATTTATTTTTTACAATCAACTGCTCTCTGCGTTTTATATCAAGCAATATTATATTTAGTCCAATGTGGTAGTCTGGCTAATCAGTTGTCTGAGTGAAAAGGAATTATCGACTAACAAGTAGTTATTATAATAAGTAATCATTTTATTAGAATTACAAATGTGTTGTTTGATTCATTAAAAAACATAATAAATTATTTTTGCGAACTACGAACTCCACAAGTTGGCAAATTTGAGTTACTTGTGTCGGTAAACTGATTAAAAATGGGGGACAATTTCTATTGCGTTTTTTTGTGACAAGACTTATGTTCGCAAATGGCAGCTTGGAAGAAACTTGCAGAGTCACACAAAAGAAAAACCGTGGAATTGTGAAACATGTAGCAAGTCGTTCTCTACAGTATCCGGCATTCTTAATCACCGCAAAATACACTCAGGTGTGAAAAAAAAATCGCCTGCGAGATCTGTAAAAAATGTTTTTATAGTCGTAGTGAATTGCAAAGACATACAAGTTCCAATACCGGTGAAAACCCATATTAATGGGACGTTTGTCAGCAATCTTTTGGGACACAAACAAATTTAATCCGACACAAGTTTAGACGCAGCGGAAGGGAAAAACCGTTCAAATGTAGCACTTGTGTCAACGCGTTTCACTTCTAATGTGATCTAACCCATCAAGTATTAACTCATTCGGGAGAAAAAAAGTTTCAATGTGGGCAATGCGACAAGATGTTTCTAACAAAAAAGCTTCAGAAAAGTCATGAAAGAATTCACACAAGCAAAAAGCCGTACAAGCGCAATCAGTGTTGTAAATCATTTCTTAGATCGTCAGATCTGTGGACACACCGCAAGATACATAATACAGAGAAGGCCTACCAGTGCAACATTTTCAAACAAAAATTTGCTCAACTAAGCGACCTATACAAACATATGTGTAATCTGCATTCTAAAGCAGCACGAACATTTGAGTGCTCGGAGTGTCCGAACAAGTTCAAAAGCTTGCAAAACTTTAAGAATCGCCAAAGCCGACTTCAAAGCGTCGCTAGTGAACGACTGTTCAAATATGAGATTTGTGACAAAAAGTTACATTAGATGAATAATCTGAAAAGTCACATAAATACACATACCGGCGAGAAGCCTTACAAGTGTGGTTACTGTCTTCAGTCTTCTTCTGACCTAAGCACACAGAGAAGGCACGAAGCGCAACTTCGTTCGGAAAAGACGGAGCTGTGCCATGTTTGCTGTAAACGAATTTCAACACAAAGTCTTGTAAGAGAACATGTGCAAGTCGCCCACGCCAGAGTGCGTTCTCACTCGTGTCTGTTTTCCCAGCAGACGGTTTTTTGTCGCGAAGCTATGGAATCTCACATACGAAGCCATGTCAGAGAAAAGCCCTTCTTTTGCGAGTTGTGTGAAAGCGAACTAGCTACGTCATCGGGTCTAAAATGTCACATTGGTTCTCACACGGGAGAACGTCCCTTCAAATGTGACGAGTGCAACAAAGGTTTTCCAACTGATTGGTGAGTGGGATTTAAAACGCTTTGGGAAAGTCCACACACGTATTTAACTTCCCTAAGTATTTTTATATGGTTCATTGGATACATCGTGAAATTCACTTTTTTAGTTAGGAGACCAAGGGACTAAAACGATAATAATTTTCTGTCAAAATCATTCCAAGTACAAGCTTTTTTTTCTACGATTGCCAAACATCAATATCAGATTGAAATTTAGACTCTATTTTACTTAGCGTCATTTGCCACAATATTTTTATAAAGGCATCCCCCAATATCCACAATTTATAAGCATGTGTAAAACTTAATGTTTACATTGCTGTGTGAACAATGGTTTACGCACTGTCTACTTTGGTAGCTGTGGTTGCTCACAGCAGTTGTAAATTCACTAAATTTCTAGCAACTCATAAAGCAGTTTACTTAATACAAAAGCTTTGCATTTTCACGCAACATCCGATAATTGTAAAACAAATCAATGTTAAATTTAATTGCTTGTTTTATTTTTAATGCTATAATTACATAGAAACTACCAAAATCGGGATCTTTCTGTTGAACCAAACTTTTTTTTTAAATATTTAAGTTTTGGAAGAATTCGCTTCATAAAATTTACTTTTTTGTATATCCCGGTCCATTCTACCCCATATACTAAATATAAGTGTACTATGTTTAAAGTGTGTAGGAATTTAAGCTAGAGAAATACTTTGTTTTTGGGATGTAAAGTATACGAAAAGATAGTGTGATGCTAAAAAAGGGTTACTAATTTGCTTCAAAATCTCTTGGAAACATTTGGTCAGGGTTTTAAAGCTTAATTTATAGGATGTTTATTTTATCATATGTACTGCAAACTTCAGAAAAGCCATTCGAATTTAAAAAAGGATAACCAAAAAATTTCAAAAAATTGAGTCTTGATTTGTAAGCCGTTTCTAGGAAACCTGTAGCTTTAGTTCCATGCATATTTTATTTCCATTTTGATAGTTTTGTTACCATTTATGCTATTTTCAGAACCTGAATACAATTCAAATTTTCATTTTCTGGACAACATCTGCTTATTAAAATACTCATATAATTTCTACTAATCCCTCTTCATTACCAAAGTTCAAGCAAAGTTGGCCTTGAGTTTTATTTTAAGGTGAGCATTTCTCGGAAATTTGCTGGTAGCATGTACAAATGTCGAGAAAAAGCTTTAGGAATAAATAACATAAGAACTCATAAATGCATTCATCTTTCGTGTAGAAAAAAACTTAGGAACACTTGTAAAAAATATATATGCATATTTATCCTAAGTCTTAGTCCATAAAAACATAAAAAAGGCTGGGTGCCTTGCTGTCGTCTTAAATGTAAACCATTATTTTTACGACACGTTACACAATTTTTTAGGTTTTTTGCTTCACTTCGTTGGAAAATCCATGATACAATCTATGTTTTTCTTATGGTGATCGTTTCACAGACGAAGGCATCTTCAACGATTCCGTTATTTTAACAAAACCAGCTAGCATTTTAATAACCTCGTTTTTGTTGCATTCAGCTAAATATAAAAAGCTGACTAGAGATATTTAAGATTCACGTGTCCTCATTTTTAATGTAAATGGGTTGCATTCCGCTATGCAGTTTCATGTAAAATTCCTGTCTCATCGGCAACACGTGCTCTGTTGAAGTCAAGCGCTTAGCTTATTTGCTTTTCATTTACCAAATTGTGGTAAACAAAGGACAATGGGTAGGTAGTCAATACTGCATTTGTAAATCTAAATGTCATATAGTGAGATGCTAGGCATCTCATCATCCTCACACGTCATAGTAATAATGCGACAGATGAAGAGATAATATTGACA
>JAQIWO010000696.1:0-12830 GCA_034695405.1 Entomobrya muscorum | reverse complement strand
GGAAAATTCCACAATGCTCTGAAACACCTCGAGATGCACTTTTTGCCAGCACGTCTAGAGGCAGCCCATAGGTTGTGCTCTAGAGATGTCGGCAAAAAGTGCATCTCGACCGGTATTCGAGCATTTTCTCATTTTCCCGTAGGAAATAACTACTGATTCAAAACTCACATAGCCGTAATGATTAGCTGATGACGATCATTTTGATAACATGTACGTCATTGTGGAAGGTCAACTTTGAGAGCTACGCCATTTTAAAGGTCAAGATTCTGATTTACTCCGAGGTAACTCATTTTTGGATTTACTCAAAAAAATTGAATGCATTGTATTTTGACCTATTAAAATTGATAGAATGTGAATACAAATGAAAGCTAAATGTACTGAAAAATTCCAAAACTTATTTCTGAATTTACTTGTCGGCTTATTTTCGGATTTTACTCCGTGGATGACACATTCCTAAAATTACTCCGAGGTAACTCATTTCTGGATTTACTATTTGGAAACTTAATAATAATTAAGAGACGTGGTTGCTCGAGAGGGTTAATTGTTTGAAAAGATTTTTGGGGGAGTCCATTCAGATTGTCCATCAGTTTTTTGGAGGCAACTGTTGTGCGTGCGTGTTCAGTAAGGTGTAGGCTCATCGTGGAGGATGCTGGCTCCTCGACCCCTCCACGAGAGAATATTTGGACAGTCGACTGATGCGTTTTCGGAGGGAGTGATTTTGCTGTGTATCCTGTGGCGCGAGGCGAAGGAGGAGGATAACGAGGTACGCTGCATACGAACATACATATTTATAATAATATTTACGAATAATAATATTTTTTGAGGAAAACCCATTTTAATTATGAAAAGCAACTAGGTGTCTTTTGGTAATAGCATGAGTCATCATTAGTTAATCTTTTTTTAATTGCATTGAATTGGGCATTTAGTTTATAACTTTGCTAATTCATTCCCGTTTTGCTTCAGAATATTTACACCGTTATATCCTCGTGCACTTGTGTTGTACATATCTAGAGGGTGGGGCAGACATTCTTCACCAATCTTTTTGTTTGAACGGCGTTGGTATACATGTTTTTTCTGGTCTAAATAACCGTTTGTATAAATATTATAATAAATATTACATATTCCATTGTTCCTATCGCAAAGCCTGTGAAATTTTGTATGCCGTTTTTTTAATGATTCATAGATTTGACTTTACTAAATTTTAGATGAGATCATCCTACAAAAATTCCAATTTGCACTGTCGTACACTCTACTCCCACTCTAAACCTTTTCCTTCGTTTTTATTTTAGCACGTCTTCTTATAATCCGCTGGTTGGAACTTTAACACATTGCGCTGGCGGTATCGCGTTCCGAGACAAGTATTTGAGCTGCGGGTGGTTCAGAACATAGATCAAGATTTTCATTAGGTAGTCACTTTTGTTAGAGCAGCCACACGTACGAGAGCTAGATTAAATGCAATGAAATGAGAGTTCAAGATACTCGTCCAGCTCGCCTGCTCCAACTAAAGTTTACATGACTTGCATATTATCATTAAGTGACAAGTACAATATTTTAAAGAAAACAAAACGTTAATCTGCAGAATACATATATTAGTAGAATTTTATTTATAATGCTAAAACTTACATAGTTTGTATATGAAACGAATTTAAACTATAAAGTACAACGGTTCTGAAAATTGTTAGAAATTGAAATTGTGAAAAAAATATTTTTTATAAAAAAAAACCCTTTCGCATTAGAATCAAATTTGAATAGATATTGGTATGCATTTAGTAAGCAGATTATTATGTATGTATGATTATGTTAGACATATTTTTCATATACCGGTATCATAATATTTAAAAAATAATGACAACCAAAGTATTTCCAGCTTCTGCGAAAGATGCTAGGGACTTGGAGGAAAAATTCTTTTCATATAAAAAAATCTAGCGATACAGTGTAAATAAATTGATTTTATTTAGTGCTTTACACTGATTTCTTGGATGTACTATGCTCTCACCTCACATTTATCTTGATACTCTACTCACCAAATCACCACAATTCAAAAATGCAATCTAAAGCTTCTTAGTTCCTTAAAGGGCAGAAAAAATATTGAACGGCGATATTGAAAAAAATATTGAAAATTTTTCTACATTTCAGTGCATTTATTTAAAACAGACACAACTTTCTTCTTGGGATTCCCATTTGCTTAGATTCAAGGAGTCTGAATCAAACTAGTCTTGACCTACGAACCAATTTTGTACTAGCGTACATGCAGCTTTCGGCAAAAGACTGGAAGGATCTATGATAATTTGGTTTTATTTGACTGGCATTCGGAGGAAATTTTATGCCGGCTTAGTCTTTGTTGAACAAGGCTGAGTTGTACTCAGCTTAATACGTGACACAGGAAAACCGAATAGCTCCCCAGGGGAGAATGATTAGGAGAAGGCTTTACTCTAATGACAATGACACCACCAGCAATCAATTTACCCTTTTATTCTCAAAACGAACGTTCTCACAAGCTTCCTCTCAACATGTTCGAAGAACCCCGAAAGGCAACCCCTCATTTCATGTGCGACTTCTGACATCTAGACTCTGTATGGCAAAATATGAAGAATGGATTAATCAAGTGCAGATTGTCAACACCTTTTTATTTTAAGTAGAAACAATTGGGAATTAGACTGAAATATGACTTAATTTTTCTGAATTTAAATAAAACAATGCATTTTCTCATCACCAAACAACCAATTTGCATTCAATAAATCACATCAACACGAAAAAATTCCAGCCACATTTTAAGTTGCACCAGGAAAATTTGTTGTCATATATTTAAGTTAACTATTAGAAAATGGAGATCCTTTTGAAGATTTAATAAAATCTAGATCAATCATGAACCAAATATGGTTTTGGTCGCTTTGAAGCCGTTTACAATAATTTTACATTCAGGTTTAAGCAATCAGAAGAAGCATAAATGGATAGAAGTATTAAACTGAGAGTAATTATAAATTGGGTTGGTGCCAACGGTAAAATACTCGAAAAGTGAATGGGAGTTCCACAGTGGAAAGAGAAAATCACCTCTACGGTTATAGTTAAGAAGCCATGGGGCATTTTGTGTAAAGTTGTAATAATCAGGTAATTTTAATTTAAGCAGTGCTTTTTACTGTAAAACCTACAATGTCCAATTATGAAGCAATCAAACTTTGAAGACTTGATAAAAAATATTTTTTCTTTCAAAGGTATACAAAGAGTTAAAGTATTAAATGCGAGATCAAATTTTCAAGAATTGGTCCGGTATATTTCCTGTGAATGGGACAGTGTTTGTTTGAGTCAGTCTGTTGCTCATTAACACACTTCAGTATACAGTATTATTATAATCTTCGGTTTTTCGAGAAACATAAACAACAACATTTTCATTTGAACGGCGTCACAAATGTTCACCTTTTTGTCAATCTAAAAAAATGTTACTCCATGTATCCCGCTGTCATATTAAGATTTTCAGTGTCAGTAGAGCCAAGTGGGTAGTAATTCATACAGGCAAGTAGTCACCATACAAAATTGCTTTTTAAAATATGTAGCACTATAACAAAAACATTTCCAATAGATAGCACGCATCTTGACCATTAAAATATTAATCATTTGCACAGAATTACTATTTTTGAGCACACAATTTTCTTCCATGTTAATGTTATTGTTGGATTCCTTCAGCGTGTTAAGCATGGAGGAGGAGGAGAGGAGGGCACCCTCCCTGTTGACCTTTTCGTCATATTCTGGCTTGTACTTTGTTGCTTCATGCTCCTTCCGTGATTGGACTGATGGAGGTACAATAGCTGACAGCAACAGCGTGTATCTCTGCTTCACAAGGGATAGAACATGGGCACACGACTCCAAATGGCACCTGGCATGGAAGTAGCAAGAAGCCTCCAAGATGCGATCTGAAGAATGGCCAGCTGGGTTGCATGGAGGTGGAAGGGCCATGAGCTTCGATCTTGTAGCAGCCGAAGGAAAGACGCTGTGGTTGGTCGTGTAGTGATATGTCCTGCAATTTTCCAAGTACATAGCTGCTTTCACAGCTTCACTGGTAACTTTAGAGATGGATGAAAATTAGCAGAACAACTGGCTGCACCTAGATTCAACCAAGTAAGAGCCGGTTCCACCTTGGTAGCCATCTACCTACGAGTACGAGTTGCTGGTAGAGCTCAAGTCCGCGGTAGACTGGCTGGAAGGTGGGCCATTGTTCACAGAGTTGACGACCGATCTGCTACCCCCAGACTGGTTTAATCCAATTCCACTATTAGTTAATTTGGTGAAGAAAGCTTTTAGAGGTAAAGATGTCATTTTCACTTAAAATGTTTTTTCCTGCACTGCAATGTAAATAAACATGCTTGTGTAATTCTGATTTTTATTCCGTTTGCTTAATGTGAAATGTATTAGGCCGTACATACAAAAATACATGTGAAGATTTTGAGTTGCCAATTAGTTAGCATCAACTTTAATGTATCTTTCACATTATATATTTACTTCAGGAAAAGATGTTGAAGTTAATACTATTAAAATAAAATAAATTTTACAATGTATTCTTGAAATAATATATCCATAAAATGGAAAAGTGTACTTTTTTAGATCAGTTTTTTAGGCAATGAAAATGAGAGGTTGTGGACTACAAATTAGCTAGCTGATGATTCTACTTATTTGGATTAAAATGGGAAAACATGTTGCGTGTACATAAACGTCGTTCAATAGAAATCTTGCCTATTTAGGGATGTAGATAAGGTAGATTTGTCCTTCTTAAATGCGATTTTGAGAGATATTAGCACGTGCAGTAAGACAAAGGCAACTACGAGTTCACAAAATTAACAACATTGAGAAGATCTAAATAATAAAACACCTTCAAAATGCCAAGTAAAAATCTATGAAAATATTGATGTGTCAGTATTTTCTACTCGGTAATATCAGGGTCTGTTTTAGAACGCAGTAAGTAAACGATTTTATTGACTTAATCAAGTTAGTAAAATAACGTAAAAATTAAACGAAAAGTACAAGGAAGCCATCAAATACCCAAACTAGATAAAAATTTGGCAGGCAGCGAGGAAGAACTCTTAATCTTAAGTTATTTGAGGTTCATGAAAAAATCAGAGAAATTGGTAAAATAGATTGCGACTTTCGGGCAGGCGTTCGTGATCTGATCTTACTCAATTTGATCATGCTCACCTACTACCACTAATATTTTACTATATTTGTTTAGGTTGTCATAATCAAATGACTTAAATACGTATTTGTTTTATTTTACAAATTAACCGTCTGGTGTAGGGCATTGACTTGATTAAAATTAATTTACTTAGTCAAAGTTTCATGAAAAAGCAATAAACATTTTCTTGTAGTTTTGGTGGAAATTAAGGTCAGCTTGAACCCAGAAATAAAATTCTTCTAAACGTGAGTAATACTGCGTTACTTTTCGTATGTGCAAACAAATACAAAAACAGTATTTAGTTTTTTAAAAATATTGTTTGTCTGCACCAGAAATTAGATTTTTTTGTTGATTTTGAAAATACGTTGATGAGTTTTATTGAAAAATAAAACAATAAATGACAACGACACGAGTGAGTGCTGCTGTCACAGTGACGAAAACTGGGGTCAACATATAGAATTATAAAACTTGCAGTAAAGCAGTTATTTTCTTAGGTTTATTTAATGTTTCAAATAAATGCTTTTTTACCTAGTAAACACTTAAGTGACGAAGCGAAATATTTTGTTAATCACAATTTAACTCGATTACGTTTTAGTCTTGACTGATTGATTTAAAATGCTGAACACAAAAAAAAATTGTGTTTGTTTCCACGTGCCGCCGATACAATTTCTTTTATTGTACCTGTGGTATGTTATAGGGAGGTTGGCTCGGCATATGTTTGCGATATTCGATGACGCATCAATGCGATCACGTAGATAAAATCATTATTATCATGATGTGATGACGCATACATGCATGAATGAACAACATATGTGTTTTAGATACACAGAAAAGATCTCTCTTTCAAAGAATTAGTTTAATATTTGTTCTTTCCCAAAATATTTGTTTTAGCAGCCAGAAAACTAATAACAGACAAATCAAACCCCGAAAAACACTGGTTTTGTATGTTTAGTTTAAAAAGTGTCTTTAACAAAATAATACCGACAATAAGTCTACCATCCATACAGATATGAAAACAAAAATGTTTGTGAAATGTAAAAAAAACAGAATCAAGGGGACACGCATGTACGTGATCTTTATCAATTATTCGACCATAAAGTTTTGCGTGGTTTTTAATTGGCGGTGTCCCTGATTAGATGATCAGTATGTATCGCTATCTGTAGAGATAGCTGCTATGATTTAAAAATAGCTCATCAGACCAAAATCACTTGTTTTCATTGTTGCAAAAAAAGTAATATATATTTTATAAATTACTAAATCTAAGCATTTGCAAATAAGTAGCACCATTCAAAATTCATTTAAAAAATAAGATAATCATAACGACAACCAATTCAAAAGGTCCAACACAACCGCTAAAAATTAAATATTTGTACAAAATTAATATTTTTAAATACCAAATAATTCTAGTTATTTTTTCATTTTTTTCTTCTTCCATGTCTATGTCGTTGCTGGAGTAGTCCGATGTGTTTAGCTTGCAGGAGGAGGATAGCAATTCATCCTCGAAATTGGCTTTTTCGCCATCTTTGGACTGGTGTGCTATGCTCCTTCCTTAATTGGAATGGTAGGAGATACAGTTGCTGACCACGGCAGGTTCGAAGTTGGCGTCTTTGCTACAGCTGTGTCTTCAAATCACATTTGATAAACATGCACCCAATCAATTTCCATCGTTGGCTTGGTCCAGTGATCATATTTTAATGTCATAATTTATATTCAACATCGAAATAAATTTCCATAAATAGTACTAGATTTACCAGTTATTTGTTTATGAGTATTGATAATTATCTTTCGTTGACAGATGCGGCATCCGTCACAGGTCGACAGCACACAATAAAAATTTTTATTAAAACTTACTTGTTCTAACCATCAGCGAACTCGTCATAAAACATAAATCCACAAATGGCGTGGGATGTAGCAAAAACATTACAAAAAGTACACAGGCCGAAATTAAAATTTTATTATGCAACTTATTCGCAATTATTTTAATTTTAATGTCAATGATGCTGTGCCTCCATCTCCTCAAATTAATCTATAAAAACAAACGATGGAGTTCATCGTGTCAAATGGTATTTTCCCCCAATTTATACTTTTTCCGGACCACACTCCAAAAAGAGTAAGCGCCTCCAAACCACATTGAGAAGGGCTAGTTTTGGGCTCTAGTACTGTCTCTCTACGTTAATGCCTGCAGAATTTACATGAATTATTAAATTACAAAACTACAAAGCTGTTTAACACATCATTTTAATATTAATTTTGTATGTCCAGTATATGCCACTTGAACCATTGGAACATGGCCACATTTGACAACCCAAAAAACTTGTAAGAACGCATTTTCCTTAACAGTCCACCAGATTTTTAGGGGAGGAGTTTTGGATGGAAGCTGTACTGTTGGTGGACAAAGTCAAAAAAAAAATTTGATTAACTTGCGCACCACGAACGGCGGAGTTGCAAGTCTTTGCCCATATGAAAGAAATGGAGAAGCTGAATACTGAAAAATAACTATCACAATCTCGTGTTGTGATGATTTTTGCTGATAGGAATAATGATATACATTGAAGATAAATATTTGAGAATAACGTTAGTTTTGAATAGGTTAGGAGTGTTAAGACCCAGGATGATAAAGATCAGCTAGTCTACAATAAATGGATATTCCCATGCTATGCTTCAATTAACAAACAATCTTTGAAACAATATTTTATAGAAAACATTGACATTTATAAAAAAAATATTTATAACTGCATCCATTTGTCAAATAACTTAAATGCTGTTATGTGCGGTTATAGTACTTTTGTGTGAATTTGAATTTTTAAGTATGATCATGATGACAGTTACTAGTATACTAGATTATTACAATGAGTACATAGGTAGGTGCTCTAACAGATTACTAATCAATCTGCTATTTAATTCGGATGAGCACGCATGCAGGACACATATTATGACATGATGAAAAGAATGATGCAAAATAAATCGGGCGAATTGAAACTGTCTCTTGAATGATGAAAAATATTTTAAATATCGAAAGAATAATTAATAAGCTTCTGTATAGTAATTTCGTTAGTAATTGTAGCAAGTAATTTCGTAAAATATTTTTTTAATTATCAAAAGCAATCACGAACAATGGAAGAACCGAAAATGGGGTTGCAGCAGCGGTGTCTCCAAAAACCGGGATACTAGACGGCTAAATGACATCTTTGTTAGGAGGAGTTAACTCAACTCTGATCACCTAATACACATGAGTGATTTTTAATATGATATTCTAGATTTCCATTGTGCATCGACAAATACGTTCATAATGTCAAAATTGCTCACACTTGCTTGAATCTAGCGACAACTGATATGAGAAACGTCCTATATATTAGCAAAGCATCCATTAAGCAACAAGTTGTTCTTCTATCCGACGTGCAAACACAAATAATCAAATATTTTTTTTCATTTCCACCAAATACCCTAACTTGTTATCGATACTTTGCCGCTTTTAAACATTTAATGTGTACAGTTTTTATAAATGTTATTGCAAAAAAAATATATTTTGTGGAGCTTTGAAAAGTTAAAAAATGAGAGCAGTCCTCGGTCCTCCCAATTTTACAAGGTTCCCCTTGCCACTTGGTGCTTCTCCTCAATTTTACATCCTCAAAAAATTTAAGGCGATGGATTAAAATTATTGCTTTAAATATGGGGAAAACATGGTTTAATCCAGAAGTTTTTCTAGCGACTTACAAAACTGACTTGTTGGTACAAAATAATAAAGATGAGTTACATGAAACAAATTACGAATAAACGACTTGAACAATGCGCTATCACAGTGGCGTTGTGACGAAGTGGAGGATCAAAATAGAATAAGGAATCGGCTATTTTGTCACGTTTTTATATTTCAAACAAATCGTTTTTATTGAGTAAGTCATTATGTACAGGTGCAAAATAGAATAGCCGAGCAGGGGTAGACATCAAATAAAAAAAGTAGCAAGCATACAACAATAACAACCAATTAGAATAGACAGTACACAAAACCGTTAATAAACTAAACATTGAATTATAAAATTAATGTTTTGAGCACCAGCTCATTGCCCTTCTTTCCCCTGATTGCCTTCCGACGTTAATGTTGCTGTTACAGTAAGGAATCTCATCACCACTTCCGAGCAAAACCGGAACCTAAAAAGCATAGTCATTTAGTAGTCTCTGCTTTTATTTTCGTAAGTGTGCAATGGGATGAGTTTAATCAGAAAATGATACTAGTACTTGCAAAAAGTTAGCTGGCTGACTGGTAAAACGTAAGTTTTTTTCATTTTTATTATGTTGTGTCTGTAACAAATTGTGTGGCTTAAGTGCCATTTCACGTAACGAGACGTTTGTTAACATTCCGCCCTATAGTAAATCACAAGCAAACCTGCCATTCAGAATCTGAAGCGCACAAGAAAAAAGGCAACTCGAAGGGGTAAAATTAATTGCGTGCACTTTATCTCATGCTGTTCAAGATGATCATGGTAACAAATAATATTTTGATTTTAAGATATTTTATGGGGTTTGTTTGTGGTAGTGGCATGTTATAATACGGAAAAATGCTAAGGTACAGCGCTTATCATAACACATTATTCCTCATCGTGCCTCAAGATTCACACTTGTAAGCATGATATGATGACGTAAGCATAAATGAAGAGAACGATGAGTTTTTAAAAAATATGGACTGAACATAATATTATGAATTATTGTATATTTATGATGGTAATACAATACATATTAGATTTCTGACCATTTGCCATTAACTAATCGCAGATCACAATTAATTTCAATGAGAATCGGACCTACATGTTGAATGACTTGAAAATAAAATATTCGAAAACATTGGGGCAAGTTGAGACTTTCCTAACTTAAAATTGTTCGCAGCTCGACAGCCAGAAACTTATTTTGAATTTGAATTTTAAGGAATGATATTTATAGCTCGGGATCATGATAATAAATATTAATATGGATTATTACAATGAGTACATATTATAGAAGCTCTCCGATATTAACTAATCAAGCAACTTCATTCAGATGAGCACTCACGAAGGACCCATAGAGCTGGTTGAATCGCATAATGAAAAAAAATTGGGGCAAGTTGCAACTCTCAAAAGAGTCATATTGGCAGGCAGATAGACAACTGAAATAATAAATCTAAATTACCACTGCATAGAAATTGGATAAAAAATTGGATGAAAAACAATAATCATACATATTGACTTGATCGAGGTTAGGGTCAGCTGTAATGTCTCAAATAAAATATTTCTGCACGTGCCTAATTCAGCCATCCATGATATTCGTGTGCGTAGCGTAAACAAATATGCAAAACGAGTCTAGGCCCGTTGCACATTTTTCTCTTTGCACATTCGTTCCCGTTTGCGCATTTTGCTCTTTGCACATTGGACTCTATGCTCATTTTGTTCTTTGTACATTGAACTCTTTCCCCATTCAGACCTTTGCGCATTTGCTATTTGCACATATAGCCATTTGCCCAATAAACTTTTCTGCTTACATGATAGCTTCCATAAATGAGACTATACTTAAAGAAAGTTTCAGCACGTGACAGTTATAAATTCATATAGTATGCATGAAATAAGCGAAGTACGTGTTAGATTGATTAAATTAATAAAATTTCATTTGAACGACGTGCGAGTACACGCCATTTCAATAATAAGAATTTTGAGGGGGAGGAGGAGGACAATGCCCCCGATTAGCAGCAGCAGCAGCAAAGAAAGGCGAAGAAGATGAGTAAGGAGGTGACTTGAGAAGCACCCTCTTCCCAGTAATAATGATAATAATACATTGTGGAGGAGGTAGTAGAGTCGGTTACCATACCAGTCCACCAGATGTTATGGGGAGGAGGAGTTGTGGAGGGAAGCTGTAGTTCGTTCCTTTACGAGGAGGAGCTGATGCGTGCATTTACTTATTTACTGTAGGAGAAGAGACAATAAAGGGCTCGCCATCGTACATACATACACATTGTTATATAAATGTGCGGGTTTGATGTTGATTTTTGGTTTGTAGGCAGTGTGATTAGTGAATAATATCGCATGATTGAAGAAGGTATTATGATAATTCGTATCATTAATTTTAAATAATTCTTTAATTCTAAACAATTTTGTTAGATTAATTCACTGAAGTTTGTAATTTACATCATTAGGAGCCGGAATGAAGACATATCTATGGAGTTCAGGTTATTACAACGCAATACTTTCTTTTACTCGGCGTACAAATACTATTACTAATTAGTTTTCATTTTTAACCAAATTAACCAAACTGTTAATGGTAGTTTGCAACATTCAGACATTTTAATCTGTATAGGTTTGATTTATAAATATGATTGCCATAAATATTTTTCATGATTATTTTTTCAATTCGAGAAAAAAATTAAAAATGCAGTCTTCTGTCCTACCGTATGAAAAGGATTATTTTTGCACTTGGTTCTCTTCCTGAACTTAATACATCTCATGATGATATTGCAACTTCAGTTACGCGCCAAGGGAAGTGAAACCTTCTCTAAAACTTAAATGTGATGGCTTAAAATGCTACTTTCAAATTGACGAAACAATTTATTTAATTTGCTTAAAGGCTCCCTTTTATAAAATTATGAAACTACGATTTCAAATCACATGCATTAAGTTTTTTCTTCTTTTAATGATTTTAATATGGTTATCGAACTATCAGTACAACGCCAAATTAGACAGCACCAACAATTTGTAAGGATATAATTTCCCAAATAAAATGCATCCGCATATAAATGTATTTTTGAAAGAGACGAGAGAGTGAACGAGAGCGAAACACGTTCTCCAACTTTTTTAATAGGATTTTTGACGAAATGTTTTTTTAAGGAAGCCAAATGACAGAAGATTGAAACATAAATTGAAATTGCCTAGAAAAAACATAAACTACTGCATCACTATTATATTATGTATTTTTATTATATTAACTCTCATTCAGAGATCCACTAGAGACCGGGCATCTGTTTAGAATGTAGTCAAAACCATTGCAAAATATATTAGGCGCGCCGTTAGGCTGCAACACCTTACAGATTAGATGGAACGCTGATGTCTTTGTAATTAAAAAAAAAACTTTTATTCACAAATTCATTGCTAATTTCATTTACTTTTCTTACGGGGCTTACATACGTTTAAATAAACTTTATTATTTTACTTAAAAACAAATTAATATGAATAAAGTGTTTCCAAATGTTCGACAATCAACCGTTCGCAATGCCCGGTGGTAGGTTTAAAAAGTTGTAGTAATTTGTATCACTTTTTTAGCTGTAAAACATTACAAAAGAATCTGTAGTATTTTAAGTTTTCAAATACACTTCCGGTTTACGGATTCTTGTGTCAATGTCTATTTCCAATATTCCTGGTGATTTTGAAATCCAGACACTTATTTCTTTCAGTTCTTGTCTAAGAATGTGTGTCGAGATTTGATTTCAATGATATCTTAACCGCTGTTAACCAAGGAATAACTGGCGACCCCGGATTTATAACCCTTGAATCTTTTTTATTGAGCTCATAAATTATGGATGTGGATCGAGAGCGAGTCAACTTATTTCCAATATAAGCATATGTATGAGCTAAGGATGCGTGTAAACTTTAAGAATATATGGGGAAACAAAAGGTTTCATGGTAATTACAATGGCGACTCTTTTATTTCCTTTTCG
>JAQIWO010000695.1:0-12840 GCA_034695405.1 Entomobrya muscorum | reverse complement strand
TTATTATTGCTATTAGAGGGATTGAAACCAAGAAAGTACTCTCAAGATGAGTAGTAGTTGTGAAGTTGCCACAGGCTTCCTCCTATTCCGTCAAATAACATCTAGTCCCATCCATTGCTCGCGTCTTTTCTCTCTCGCTCTCATCCCATTTATACAGGAAAAATATTAAGCGCCATCATATCACATTCTATATTGAATTGACTTTCAATAAACTGACTCTACATTTTACAAGAAGAAAAAAGTCAAATTTTTTTCTCTCCTTCCACGTCTTTTCTTCGCATCTCCTTCGTCGTCTTCTTCTATCTGTCTCGCTAAGTTTGCTTATTTTCCGATGTCTTCTCTCACTGTATATTATCCTTTTGCAAGATGAGATTCCTCTTTCAATCAAATCTCAATTCCCCCAAAAAAATCCAGCCTACAAAAATTCAATCCTTCTTCAGTTTTGTGTGTAGTATTTATTTATATGCATATATGTGTATAGGGAAGGCAGAAGTATACTGCATATTTACATGCAGGTACACTCATTGCTGTTTTTTATATGCAGTACCATTTTGAAATGAAGCTTTTCTCTCCATATCGTCAGTGTACAAAATTCTATTTTTCTTCTTGTGATTTGTACGTGTGTGTGTGTGCGAAGAGGAAAAAATAATGCTTGTTTTGTGTTGATGATGGTAGTGTGGTGGTAAGACCTGTGAAGGAAACATTAAACTGGGCAAAACTCGGAGAGAGAAAGAAGAAGATTGTGTGATGCGGAGAACTTGAGCTGAAAAATATATAGGAATTATCCATTCATCTCTCTGCTCAGTGCTTAGTCTAAGAAGGCCCTATGAACATATGTATACTTAAGTAAGTAATGTATATAGGAAATAGAGATGCTCTCACAAACCTTTTACTTCTCACATTTTTTCTTTTCTCTTTCTGTCTTTCTCTTCTTCTTCCTTTCTATCAACTGGACTGCTGGAGAAGCAGAAGAAGAAGAAGTGGAAGTAGAAAAAAGAGTTAAAATGGTTAAGAGGATTAGAGCTAGAAAAAAAAGGAAGAAAAGGAGATGTGAATTGAGAGTGAGAGGGAACGAGTACTTTTTGCTACTTTCTGCTTTTTTCGCTGCTCTAGTGTTTAGTAGTCTTCTTCGTATTATTGCAGAAGTAGAATAAGAAGTTTTCGTATCGCCATTTCAATCCAAGCCAAGCCACCATCTCATCCACAAAAATATCCAAGGTCTTCTCACTTTGTACACTTGCCATATTGTATTGTTTGCTCAAACTAAGCAGTTTTGATGGTAGTGTAAGTATAGCAGTAAAAGTAACTACTTGGCCGAAACATGGTGTGTATTTTTATGTGCAGAACGCAATATATATGGGTCGTTTAAGGTTAAAGCTGTGAGACCAAAAATATCTTAGCAGGCAAAGACCAACTGAAAAAAAAAGAATTTAGAGCTGGCGACTTTTTTTTCTACGTAATGTTCATACTTTATGCGTGACCTATATTTATGGAGAAAAACACAATGTAAATGACTAACTTTTTGTGGGTAGTCTTCAGTGAACGTTCCCTAACACCAAGGAATAAAAAAATGGTTTTTGTACCTTTTATAGCTTTGCAGATTTCTTTTTTCTCTCTCTCTCTCAATCCCTCTGCAATGCTTTGTGTAAAAACAATGTATTAAAAGCAGCCTGTAACGGTGGAACTGGATTTTTCTGGTTCATAATATTTGATAGGTCGACTATGTTTACTCTGGTCGAACTCATTGCTGACATTTTGCGATTGAGTGTGATGAGCGCGCTGCCTTGTGTACGCAAGTGGCTAGATGTACAAGTAAATATGGCTAAAAGTAAATCCGCTTCATCTTTCTCTCTCTTTAATATCTTGTAGTTTTTAATGCATGTTCCATATCACCAACCACACACAATAATAACAAAACGAACCCATGTTCCAAAAATAAAGCTTTTAACAGAGTACCTACAAACCACCAAAATATTGATATTGAAAATGATGGTGGTGTGGTGTGTGTTTGTGTGCTGGTTGATAATCAAGCAGTTCTCCAGACTCATGATGAGTCATCATAATAATAATTCATAAATAAGCCTCTCTTCTTCCACACAAAGTATTAAGCTTAAAAAGAAATGAGCTGTGTATACTTATATTTTGTTTTTCTGACTGATGAAAGCGATTAAAATCTTGACAGAATGGATTTTATTTTTGCGGAGCGAGAAAAACACTTTTTTCTACTTCTCTTTATGTGCTATTCTCTCTCCGCTTGTGCTGTTGTTGTGTTGTGATTATGATTTCATTAAGAGGAACAGGCGACGACAGGAATTAAATATGTATTTTATGATGCTTTGTGCGGTATTAGCGATAACAATAAGAAGGATATTTTCTGTTTGTGCTCCATGAAGATGCTCATGATGATGGTTAAAAGGAGTAGGAGGAGGAAATGATATAGAAATGGTTTTAACGTGTGCAGTAGAGAAGGATATTAGATGGGGAAACGGATTAAACCTAAGAGATGGCTTTAAAAAGTTAATAGATGGACTTATGCCTCATGTTGTATGTACGTACCTGCTTGGTTTTGATTGGGAATTATCATGTGTAGGGAATATAGAGAAGGAAAGGGGAACAAAATTATATTTTTAAGGGGGAATGCATCGAAAGTTATTATTATTCACTGCGACGCGATCAACATGATGAGTTGCATTTTCTTAACAATTTTGAAAAAGCAAGTGAGCAGAAAGTGTTGCCATGTTTATATGTTGGCAGTTGAAGAAAAGGGTTTTTTAAGAAACAAAAGCGAATTTTTCGCATTGTATTTTATATATTTTCTCTGGCTTTTTGAAGTTTGCATGCCGCTACATGATGAAGACGAGCTTTTGTTCTATAAAAACTGCGCGTAATGATGAAAGTGTACTTGGAAAAGGAGATGATAAAAGGGATTTAAAATTGAAACAAAGCTTTTGGTGTGGTGATATGTCCTCCTCTATAATAACCCATAAAAAGGAAATCGGGGGATATAAGAAGAACTGCATGTTATGTAATGTAATAAGAAAGGATGTAAAAAGGGGACAATGCAAGCAGGGTTTTATGGGGACGTTTCATAGCACATACAACATATAGCAATAGTCGTGACTTTTTATTTTTTAGCGTATAGTGTTGTCAACGGCGAGCTTAGAAAACTTTGAAATTGTTTTTTGTTGTTGAAAGGCATGCAATGACCAAGAGGAAATGCTTTTCCGTTATATAACAAGTTTGCATGCAGGCATGCATCATGTATAGCTTTTTATATTGCAATGGTATATGTGTATGCTATTGTGAGTGAAATACGTAGTATAACAGTTTTTTTAGCGAAACGAATAGGTAAATAAATTTAGATAGCACGCATCAGATAAAAAATAAGATGTTAGTCCATTTGGAAAATTAGGTCAATCCCTCAGTCCATTCCTACTTGTTTTCGTATCTCTGTGAAGAAATATTTTGAAATGGTTGTTGCGTTTGATAGTCTAAAAGGAATTAGGAGCATCCAGACACAAAATACGTACTATGGGAGGATATTGGCTGAATTAATATGCCAATCAAAATCATACCTGGTTAAAAAAAACCAAGCATTACGACAGGTTATATTTAAATCTTTGTATGATAATTAATCTGGCAAGAAATTCCTGTACTTTGACAACGGCCAATGGACCAGCAAAATTTTCAATGAATATCAAATAAAGTAGGATGAAAAGAGCAAAGAATATATATGAAAAGGTTTGTTGTTGCGAATCATTTTTATTTATTGGATTTTCTGCATAAAAGAAGGGATTTACACTTTACTCGCTAAAGGATACAGATTGTGACATCGAGAAATGTTTTTTTATCTTATCAAATCCTTTTATCCCATTTTATTTTTATTATTACAAAAAAAAACTTAGAATAAAAGGCAATATGGGAGGTTTTGCATTTGCAAAATCGCTATATCATCTCTAAAGAATGATACTCTATGTTTATATGCATCAGATTAGATATATATTATATTATTGTTGGCGGAAATGATTGATTATGTACGATTTACGATATTGTTAGGGGATAAATATAAACTTATTTTAGTAAAAAGGAATCTCTCTTTTGCAAACGACATTTAGAAATAAAAAGAAATGTGATAAAAAGAAGTTGCCAGTTTCTCTTTGGTATTCCGATTTGCTTTGATACTTCACTTTGTTGGGTGTAATAAAGGGTTAAATAAAAGCGAGCTAAAAGGAACGTCTTATGTATATGTATTTTCATATAGACTTTTAGTAGAGTAGTAGTAAACGACGAAGGGTGATAATGTATGAGTTCTTTATGCAGAATGTTAGGAAACTCATAAAAATGAAATGATAGAGTGCAACAAATGGTTTTCTGTGTTTTTATCATACCAAAAATTATATGATGAGTAAGTAGAGCGTATAGGATTTAGGGCTAAAAAAAACTCTTAAACAAGTGAAGAATGAAGTGTAAAAATAACATTTTTAGAGTAGCGCTACATCCTGTTAAAGCATGCTCAGCGAAATACAAAGACAAAAGAGTTTCTTAAATAGGTGATATAAATATTTAGGTATTTAAAGGGTTGTTGGCTCGAACCAAGAGGAATAGTTGACGGTTACAGTTTATTTATTCCTTTTATTTCTTTTGATTGAAATAATTTAACTTTGTGTGAATAAAAACATCTCAAAGAAATTAATCATTTTATTAGAACGCATCCGTACACTTTATCTGGCGTGTTATTAAGTATCAAAATTAAAATATATATTTGTATGGCGTCAAACTTTGTCAATTTGATATTTAATGAATTTCCCTACATTTAACTAAGTACGCAGCTTTAATCAATAGATGATTGCTCGAGATGCGAATTACTATTTTATTACAAGTATTCATAAATCTTGTCAAATGCACGTGTCATCAAAGCTGCCTTGAAATGTTTATTTCGAAATTGGCAACGGCAGCTCAGTAGCAGCAGTTGATTTCTGCTCTGTAAATCTCTCTTTAAATGAATTGCATACGTTTCTTTGAGCGTTTGCTAAGGAATCGAATCCCATCATCTAGAAACTGAATCTATGTCTTTTATACCGGCCAATAAATTTGTATTGGATTTCTACATTTTTTATTTTTTTTATTGAGGGCCACGCGAGAGATCTTGAAGAAATCAACCACAGAAAGGTTGAAAAAGGGTACACAATGACGCTTATGATACTTTCTCTTTATCGGCTTCAGGTTTTAGAATAATTAATAATTATGCATTACTTACAATATATACGTGTATTTTCTTTTCTTTTATTAGCTGAGAAACCAGACATGTCAATGTCCAATAGGTAATAATACTCATGTCCTTCTTTTTTTATGAAAAGAAAAATGAATAGATTTAATATATGCATTAGTAAAATTAGCAACGTCTGCCTTTGATATTTTTTGAAGGCTTGAATAAAACAGTTTCTGTTGTTGTTCTTTTGGCTCTTGTCACAGAATAGATGGTAATTAGCGGTAATGACAGGAGTAGCACGGTGGTATGATAGTAATGAGCTTGAAATGAAAATTGAACGAAACCACAAATGTAATTAAGATTAATGGAATGTTTTGTGTAGAAATAGGGTATTGTAATGAAATCTGAATGAAAAGAAACAGCGAGACGTTAACAAATTTTTATTTGACGACATAAAGGTAGAAAAAAAACTAGTTTTTTTTTCTTTGTGCATTTTTGTGTTGTGGTTCGGCGGCGTTAGTTGTCTCGTAAAAATGTTTCAGAGTCCATGGTCGACATAGATTGGTCGATTCGTTTAAAGTCAGTTGCATAAGCTTGAAAAACTGATATTATTTAGGTTGCACCAGTAACCTAGCAACAAAGATTACGGAGGAAACGCTTAAATTAATTTAAGTTTAAATAGGAATAAGAATGCAAACAGTAATTTACAAAATAAAAAAATCAACTAATTTCCGTAATTTTCTAATGTGCGCAGCACGCATAATTAGTATTCTGTGAAGATTTACCGGTTGTACAAAAAAAAACTTAAAATTAACGGCTCTCGCCATGACAACGCGCATAATTGACAGTTTTTTTCACACAATACTTTATAATTTTAAAAATATTTTACATTCAATTCTATGAATGGTTATTATGAATATAAAAATGAATGATCCTTTCTATCAATCACATAAATCTCTCAAGCGGAAATCACATTCCATATTACCAGAAAGATAACTGGACCTTTTTCAAGGTGTCGACCTTCTTTTACTGACTTTACCGTCTTGTCTTGTCATTTTGCCACGTTTTCAGGAAGTTCATTATAAAATCTCAAGTTTATTTTCTGCGATTTCTCTGCTCTGGAGGGCACAAAACACGTACACTCCTATTTTTTCTAAAGAATTCCTCCTCATCCATCCTTCTGCTCGAAGGAGCGTGTCTTTCTCGTGTGCAATTTGATTCCCTCTGATCTCATCGTCGTGATCCTCATCATGAATTTAATTTCTGCCAAGCTGTGTGTGTGTGTGTATGTGACTGCGAAATTCATAATAACCGAACATTGACAATAAAAATATATTATTTCATTTTCTCAGATTCTCAGAGAGAGAGAAAAAAGAATCTTAATGCTCGAGTGGCATGTCGTGTCGAAGTGTGTTGGCATTTGGCACACATCTCATATCCCTGTGACGACAATACTTTTTACAGATTCGCTACCGGCACTTGAAAGAAAATATTCTCACCTGTTGATACTCACATTCATGTTTCTCATTTAAAGAGTCATTCTTGAAAAAATATTATTCTCATTTCGGTTATATCTGTTGCGTTGCGCACACAAGCACTGATGAAATAAAAATCACTGCAAAAGTGTCTATACAGTGTACTGAACTTCATGCTTTCTGAAGCGCGCTTCCTTTTACTCCTCACATTACGACGGAGGGAGAATATAGTACGCTTCGTAAACTTTACAATAATATTCACTTGTTGAATCTTCAGAGCAGTCGACATCATCGACAATAATTATATTTTTTAGCTTGAAAAGAGTCTCGTCGTACCTGTCTAGTTTTTTTTTGTCAGTGAAATAATGTATATAGAGAGCCCTTAGTAAAAAATAAAGCAAGAATATTAAGTATCGTCTTCCTTTTCATTTCTTCTTCGGGTTTACAGAATTTTTTTTGTTTGAGTATTACTGCTCATTTGATTGCTCATGCATAAATAATACGTATATGCTCTAGGGAACAATAGCAATATGCAAAGTTACCGTTCTTTTTTGTAAAAATATTTTGTTACCTGATTTTTTGAGAACCCAATGAACATTATGGCTTGTTTGATGAAAATTGGTTGTTCGGTGGTGGTCCATGCAATAGCAATACATTTTGAAATATTCTCAGGTGGCATAATTTTATGTATTCATTTTTATACCTGATGTGATGTGATGACTTTGAGGATATAACGGCAATCATGAGATTTTTAGTGGGACACCCATCGTAAAAAAATAAGTGTAATCACTTCTTCTTGAATTAAGTAACCATTAGCATCATTAACCATGCCTGCACGCACCCACTATTATCGTCATTAGATGACAGAGGAGACAGGAGCTCGTGAATTCATTACACTTTTTAAAAATAAGTGTATTTTGCAAAAATAAATTTAATCTCTACCCAGCGATTATCCTAAAAATGAGATTCAGTAAATGTGTCTTTTTTTGAGGACTTTTGAATGAAGACGAGGTGAATTGGGCGTTTCTCTTAATGAAAAATTGTCTTTTGCGGAGAGCTCTCCTCATTGCGTAAATATATTTTATGCAGGTGTTTTTATTGTCCTCGTCGAGAGACACAGAGTGAAAAACAAAAATGCTTGGTTTAGAGATTCGAAGAATTTTTTTGTTTAAAAAAGTCATTCCATTAATGATTACGTAAAAAATATGTATAGAAAACAAAAGAGTCAATCTTGTACCTCTGTACCTTCTTATTCGTATTCTTCTTATTCGCGTGCTCAATTTTGTTTTAAGAGCAAAAAAGCGGCGTTCTTCTGTTGTAATCGTTTTTTGAAGAAAAAACAGAGGAGTTATAAGCTTTTCTACATTCGGAAGACATGAAAAGTGAAACAATAGAATAATAGCTTTTTTGTAGTGATTTTCATTAGCTTTATTGCTTTTTTGATGATCAAAGGAAATGACAAATAAGGAGATAGGCCGTTTGGCACTGGTAGCGTGACGGAATTTGTGTAGTAATTTATTTTCTAGGTAAATTATTTTTTAATTATAATATAGATAGTCTTTGGATTTTTGCTGCTTCGTATCACTGCTCCTACTCCTGGTTACTCGCCGGTCCTTCTTGCTAACACTCCTCGTCACTACTCCTTGATGAGTTTCAGTCGCACTTTTTGTAGTAGCAGTTGAATGTCTACTTTTTGGCGCCACCTTTTTCCTTTCCTGCAACATAACATAAGATTTAATTTACGAAACAAAATAAACACTAAATTATGGATAATAATACATAAGCCAAATCTTCAATTCGATTGATTTAGGAATATAAAAATAAACTTAGGTAATACGCAGATATATACCGCTCGTGACGTGTTTAGTTAGTTGAAGTTCTGGCCGACCAGCAGGTTGTAGGAAACCGGGTGGTACGATCGGTGTAATGTTTAGCATAAAATTGCTTACCGCTGATGCCCTTGCTGATTTTGAGAACATTTCATTAGTAGATGTAGAACTGGCATTCATTGATTCTACTCCAGTTTGCATGATACTGAAATCTGCTTCAACATGTTCTTCCTGGAATGACATCCTGGCTTGACTTCGCGTACGCCGTTTAAATCCTTGACTGGTAGGTAAGGCCCTTATTTTTCCTCCAATTTTCATGTCGTTTGGAGGAAACTGAAAGCCATTGTTACTGATGATTAAATGCTGCGACGGATGGTTGAATGAGCTTTCCTTTCGCTTGCGTGGGTTGATGGGAGGATGACTAGTTTTATTAGGTGGAGATCTGGAAGAAACCAGTTGACTTTGAACAGCAAGCACTCTCATATTGTCTAGATTCTTTGGTGCTGACTTTTCTTTTCCAGAGGGTCGGGAACAAGTAGAATTAATAGAAAAGTAGTGATCTCGAGATTCACCATCTGAGTGTGACAAGTCCTTATTACAACCTTCTTGGTCGAAGTCCACAGAAATATCATCATTATCATTGCTTACAACATTGTCGTCAGTGGATGAAACGCTGCGTCGAGGAGCAACATTTTCACCAGAAAATTCTTTAACGTTTCCTGGCGTAACATTTTGTTCATTATTTGCGCTTGCATAGTCAATTAGGACAGTTGCAACTGATGTGTTATCAGAAGTACTCCCTTGTATCTTCCACCTAAAAACAAAAATACAACCAATCAAGCAGGGGTATGTTGATTCATGCAAAACAATTACAAGACAACGATTAAAATATTTCGCCAATTCGTACCTCCGTAAAGCCAAATTGACCACACATGCGGAAGGGTTGGCAGCGAAGGATGAAAAATTTTGAATGCCCCCATAATCTTGACCGGGTTTAATGACTCCGGCTCTTACAAGTTCAGCTCGTTGGACGCAATTGATAACTTCTTGCGAAGACAGCACATTCCAGACACCATCGCTAGCAAACACAAGGCATCGATGGATCTTCGGGTCCAACTTCACAACATTAACGTCCGGATTTGGGCTAACATCATACTTACAAGTTGATTCATTATAACTCCAGTAATCTCCTAAAGATCTGGACACAGACAGGAATGGGACTTCTTCAAAACGAGTGGACCTCCTTATAGGCCCTCTGTGACTTAATTCGGTTCTCCTCCATACCACCCGAGGAACACGTGTCCTTACCATCACCTTCCCTCCAGAAGCCTTGATTCTTTCTTGTTCTTCGTTACTTTCTGGCTTGTGGTCTTCTGTCAACTCCACCGCTTTCCAAGGTTGATTGGTAGATGTTGGTCGCTCCTGCCCTTCTCCCAGCACAATTCTTGAATCTCCAACATGACCGGTGTACAGCTTTCCATTTTTAATGAACGCAACACTGGCAGTTGTGCCAGATGTCGATGGATAGCCGTTCCTTGTTCTTGGCCAAGAATCTAAAATAATAATATTGTATTAACTGGAGACATTATTGTAAAAGGTAAGCAGGGAATCATGAGAGTATTATCATATTATTAACTTTAAGCTACTCATTTTTTTATTGTGCTTATACCTTGGAGAGCTTTCATTGTATTGTGCAGACTCAAAAATCCATTTCTGATCGCATCCAACACTTGCTTGTCATTCTTTGATAAAAACCCTGGTTGCTTCGTTATATGGTTCATTAAATTGTCCTTGGCAAACTGAGCAGCTTCCGCACCACCATGACCGTCAAAAACACCTATGAATGTGTAGGCCGCATTGTGCTCACTTCCAGTACCATCACTGGGCGGATCAACAGGAATATAAGACAAAGCAACTTTATCCTCCATGTGGGGTCTTTCCCCCTGTACCGATTGGGCAGTCACCTTGAACGTAATCACCGGATTTTCAGAATCAGCCGCCACTCTAATATAAAAAGTTATAATAACACATTTAAAATCAAGCATAATTTTGATATCTTAACCTATGTGTACGAGTCAACTTATTAAATTGTGTTAAAATAATACACTTGATAGTGCATACAGAAAAACACTCATGTTTTCATCATCATTACAAGTAGAAGTGTAAGTGTATCATCCTTGTTTTCCAGCAAACAATTACATATATTATTATAGTACACCCAGCAGTATTTCCACATTTTTTCGAACAAAAAACCAATTATTTACTTAATATTTTATAATATAACGAAGTCAAATCAAATACATAATATATTTTTTGTAGCTAATTTGCTTTGTTTTTTAAAACTTTTTGGCATATATTTAAAACAAAATAAATCATCTACACCCCTCAATCATCATCATCAGAAGCAAGGATTATTATCTGTCAATATGCCAATGCCAAAGATGAAAGAGTTAACAAGAAATTGCATAATAGTTATAATATTATGAAGCTGCTTGAAGCTGCAACTTTCGCTTCTCGAAATATATATCCCTGAAACTTCAAATCTTACAAAAAACACATGCGCAATGATTCGCCTGCTACAACACTGTTATTTGTCTATGCTACATAATGCTACTTTTGAAGTTAAAGATATCTTTGGAATTAGATTTATTTATAGTAACAATTCCATTAGATTTATTAGATAACTATAATATTATTCAATATTGCAAATGGTAACACACAACAAGCAAGCGCTTTGCAAACATTGCCTATGCCTGCTTTTGCTAGCTTGGATATACATGTGCCAAGCACCAATTTTAAATTCGTCAGCATGATGCTTAATTTAATTAGAACTTCGCCTTACTCCATTCCACTTTCTTTCATTCTTATTCTAGAGCCAGAGCTATACTTGACTTTGAAATTCTCGATGTATGATGAATTTTAACGTTATCTCTACCTAACTTCCACTCGACTATAATAAACATATCAACTACTAATCGTAAACACCAAAGTCTGTGTACAATATACAAGCGCTTTAGCAATATTAGCAGTCTAAATAAATAAATAAATCTTCACTATCATCAGATAAGACCAGAAGACTCAGAAATGTATAAGAATAAAGAATATGCAATCTAGAGTCTAGAGTGATCTGAAAAACTACGCAGGAGGACTTCGTTGTAAAATTATATATATTTAACGGTCAGCGATCAATCTTTTACGTAATGTGAACTCTTCTTATATTTCTAAAATCATTAACTTCTTGAAATAAGCCCATCATCGAATGATCCACCAATGCGTTCCGATTTCCATATTCTCCATTAAAAAAAGTCTTGAAATTGCTACTAATTAATATAATACAATTTTGCTATCTAATGCAATACATAATACCTACTTTATACTACTTATACTACTTTAAAATCGTTTTATTGTATGTATATAGACTATACTACAAGAAAATTTGGATGTCGTCCGACCTTCAATTCTTAATACTAATTATTACTAGTGATTCAAAATTTACAGCGTTGACAGTTGTATGATTTTTGTCCCCTGAAAGTGAAAAGCTATTTTTGAAATGATCAAGTTAATCGTAAAACTTGTTTCACCTTGCATAATAATATACTATTATTATAATATTATGTACCATTTAATTCACAGGAAATATTATACGACTTACCTGAATACAAGTTCACGAAGACTGAGGACGGTATGACCGTGACGACTTCGATTGGCCTTTTGGGTAGACATCGTGATGATAAGTGGGATGGAATAAAACTTCCTTCAAGTATGATCTGAAATGAGGCTATCCAAATCCAATTAATTGTCAACATCAATCAACCACATAAACTTGGCTGTTGGAAAGTATTTTTTCAATTTTGATGATTCCCTTTAAATCTTCTACTAATCTCTTTTTTCTAATAAAATTTTTACTTTAGTCCTTAAAGTTTAAACATTAATCGCGCAGGTTAGTGATTCTTCCAGGATAACACAAGTCACAAGTCAGAAATAATGTAACTGCAGTTGTTAGATATGTAGTAATATTTTCCTATCACACACTTTCGAGCTATTCCTGCTGATCTGTAATTACTATTAGACAATAATACAGTTAGTCAGAATAAACTACGTAATAATTTGTGTAACTGTCAACTGTTGCTATAATTGAAGCACGGTAAAAATTTTATAAGTCAAAAGTAGACATGTTACCACCACTTACTAATAATGTGCACACACGTACACGTAGGGCTTTACTGATCCTCCTGATTTGATTGCAGTTTTTAATGATTGGGACAAACTCTCATGGATTTTTTACACGTTCAGCTGCTAGAGGATGAATCCTACACTACCCAATTTA